>NDXZ01050321.1:1211-16970 GCA_003055125.1 Paykullia maculata
TATTAAATTATTATCGCAAAATTTCTCAAACGTTTTTTAACAAAGAGTTTGTAACCTACTAAATTTTTTAAGGTGTTTTTTTTTTAATTTAAACAGTCCCAACTGTTTCTTGTATCAAATTTGCCTCAAATGTTTTTCTTTTTTCATTGGTTCTTGCCTTTTTCTTGTTAAATATAAGACTGCCGAAAACATAACCGACAAGCGGTAAAGAGAAATTATTGCCAAATATAAAGGGGCCCCACCTGCACGGTTGCAACATATTTATGATTATCCGTAATCAAGTTTAAAGTTAAGGCAATCATAGAATGATTCTTGAAACGATAAACATAATCTTGGTATTGACGTAAAATATGACTACAATCGTAATATGTTTTTGGCAATCATATAATGATTGCTGTTTACTTAAGATTTACTTAAGAAAATATTATACAACTGCCCTACTTCTTGAGGACAGCCACTTTACCATCCAAATCATATGATTTCAGGCTGGTTTATGTAAACAAGTCAGCAATTTTTAACAACTTACAAGAGAACATTATGCTGCCAATTCTGCATTAAATGCTTAAAAAAATGTCGTAACATCTTGAATATGTGTCATCCGATCAAAATGATTTTCAATTTCTAATGGCATTAAGAAATACTTGTATTCAAGCAAACTTGTTGTATTCTCAGTAGACTGTTTATACTTAAAACAAAAAACTCATGCACACATATACATATATAAGTTGATCGCAAAATTGTTTAAGAAATTCGTTTGCTTTATAAAAAGTTTGTTGATCTTTTTATTATTATTTTTAAGTTGTAAGTTTGTGAAATACATTTTTATTAAATATATTTTGTTAGTTTTCATATTTGCTCTTTATATTTTTTACTGGGTTATAAATATGTTGTATATTCATTTGTTCATATACGTACATACATATATAGTTCTTGGATATCCCTTAAGGAATTTTTGGGATTTTGTGTCAAACCATACACCAAGTGAATTGGTTTGGTAGGCTCAAACACACACACACATATGTATGTATGTACATATGGTGCTTCAGCAAAATGTCATCAAAATCTCTTGTGGTTGAAATTAATGAAAATTTCATAAACTTGCCAAAAATTATAAACTCATGATGGTGTTGATATACAAATACCGGCTTAGTCATATGAACTTAATGTTTTATAAATTGTGGCATATACACACTCACACACATGAGCCTAAACTTTATACCCATGTTGGGGTTGTTAATAACTTTATTATTATCTGTTTTTCTTGTTTTTCTTGTTTAATAATTTACAATAAAAACCTTAATTTAAGCCTATAGTGGAGCATTTTTTTGTTCAAAACTTAAGTGAGAAATAAAAAACAATTTCTATTCCGTTTGTTATTTGTTTGACCACAAAATAAAAAATTTATGAAAATATGATGAAACATATGGGAAAAGCCCATCATCAGCAATCCTTTTCAAAACACAAATACAGAGCACATGCTCTTACAAAACTTTTTGTTTAGTATGCTTAAGGGAATCATATTTTTCCTTTAAATTTACAGACTCTTAGTTAAGTTTTCAACAAAAAAAAAAAAAAACAAAAAAAAACAACAACAAATTTATGCGTATCGTACATGGTGAATATATTTGTGTATCTAATTGTGATAGTAGTTGTTATAAACATGTTATAGTTGTTTTTAATAAGTCTTAAGGGATTCGCCACAGTAACATACTTATTTTTAACCAACTTGTATTGCCTTCTTTTACATAACGGCAAAAAAAGGAAAACACACACATACAACAACAACAGCACCAACTATGAAAAAAACCCTAAGAATTGGAAAAAAGGATACTTTTGCCTTTTCTGTTGTCATTACTATCATTGTAGTTGTTGTTAACAACATCCTACGCCTTATGGTAAGTGTTTGAAAAGTAACTGAAAACAACTCATCTATAACCCCTACCACTTTTACCACTACAAGCATCAGCACCACCAGTTCATACACTGGTTGTCATGGACATGGATTGGTTTTGGAATTGTTCGACTTATTTCTGTATTACAACTACAACAACAGCTACTAACATTTGTAGATTGTTCTTCGGAGACACCATTCAGAGACTTTACTTTCTGTGCGATTGTCTTTGTATGTCCGTATGTCTGTATGTTTGATATTTTGTGGCAAGAGTTATAACCACTCTCTTGGAACAATGTTGATAAATTGGCGACAGCATATAAATTAAGAAACTGTGCACTAATTGCGTAAAAAAAGGATACAACTTTAACAACATAAAATTATCTCTATGTCCTATAAAAAAAAAGACTTCACTGCCAGGCAACCTAATACCGCATTAAATTGGAACGACCGCAAGGAAAGTTTTTATAGTGGAAGATGGTGGGAGAAGGGCCAGAAAGTTTGTTTATCACAAAATAAACTGTTTACTAAAGAACCGATAACAAATACCAAAAATAGCAAATTTTAAATTTGTGTTGGCTTTTTAGGTTAAATTTGAAAATTATTTTGCAAAACGAAATGGTACAACGAAATATTTTCTTAATTAATGTTTTTTAAACATGGCCTAAAGATTTTTTATCTTTAAAAAATACTCAAACTATTTTCTAAAATAAACTTATTCATATTTAAGTACCCTTTTCGCAATTCACCTGCAATTCCTTAAAGGACCGCCTAAAAAATAGATATTTGACCCAGCGATATGCGCCTTCACATTTGTATATATTTAATGCTTTCAAATCCACTACGTATTCGTCTGTTGTATTATAGTAATACGCAAAACAAATGTGACTTAAAAAACTTTTCTATTGAACATTGAAAAATTTTGCTCATAAACGGCTGAAGTACTTGCAAAAAGAAGAACTTTTTTTCATTTAAAATTAAAAAAATTGTGGTTTACAAATGAAACAGACTCTTCTTTTACATGTGTGTTGATATACATAATATGTACAGAAGACCAATACATTTTGTGTTGGCACGTGTCCTACTTTTTGTAGACATTTTTAATGACAATTTATGCATAAAAATGTCTGGATTTCTTTGATGTAGCATTAAATTTCTTTTAAAAAGGCACAAGAGATTATAAACCAGTTGCCATAGATCTGCGACTTCAAATAAAACGACAAAAATGAATTTAATTGTGTTCAAACAAACGACGAATTATTCTGATTTCCAGAAAAAAGAGAGTACAGGACCATCAAACTTAAATATATCGCAGTTTGTATAGTATATTGCACCGTGTTGTTTGCCAATTTAAGTAGAAATTACTGTTTTATTACATCGCGATATTAAGCACCAGTAAATATCCGTGCTTATACCAGCCTTACTTCCAAAGAAGTATAATCCAGTGATGCCTTTCTTTTTTTCTTAACCAAGAACTATATAAATTTTCTTCAATCTAAAAAATGTTCCTAAAACTTTAACTTAATATAAACTTGATAAAGTTAAAACTAAATTTAATCTAAACTTCAACTTTTACAAAACCAAACAACTATTTGTGTTTATTTCGACGTCTAGTAAAATAAAAAACTTAAAAAAGTCTACATGTCCTTGTGGAGGGGGGAAAAAACCTTTTTCCAAATATTATTTATATTTACACTTTGTTCTTGTATTTATCTTTGTTCACACAACATCATCACTCGAAGGTCTAACACCCTCATCTTCGCACATCCTTCACACAGGATTCTATCTACCATCATTAAAACACAGTTTGTCAGTCAACTAGCGTGTTGTTACTACAAGTAACCACTTGTATTGTATTGGATGGGAGAGCAACATATATATTTGTAAATGTATGTATGTGTGCGTACGTGTAAGTGTATATTGGTTAAGGTCCTTATTAATGTTAAACATGATTTATCGATTTTTCAGACATTAGACAGAATATATATGTACATATGTATTCATTTGTTGTACATACATTTGTTTACACATAAATATTAAGGAAAAAAAGAAACCAACAAGATTTTTGATAATGTTGTACAAAAAAAAACCGAAAAACGAAAACTAACGCACGGATTACAAGCATCAAAAATGAAAATGTTTTCGAAAAAGGATTTTTCTTTCAAAAACTTTTTTAAATGGATTTGCCAAAAACTAACAGAAAACCACAAATTCAAATTAGCTTTAACAATAAAACAAATTCTTTAATAAAAAGAAAAAAATAAGGCAAAAAAAATGTAGGGTGTGTTGCAAAAAAATTTAGGACTTTTCAACAAAACTCCTTTTTTCAAGATAAAATTACACCCATCTTGGGCAAAGTAACAAGAAAACGTGGGTGTTTTTTTGGGAAAGGCGGCTTAAAAGGATACCATTTCCTTCTTTCCTGCCTTCTATGGCTGCTTCTACTACCGTTTTTGTTTTAACTGGCAATATTTACTTAATATTTTCTGTTGTATTTACGTTTTCATCATTTTATGAAAGAGTAAATAACTTTTTGTATTTTATGTGCTGACAGTCGGCTTGTAAGCAACAAAAATTTATTGGCATTGATATCAAATTTATGTTCTATAGAAATAACGAAATGCTTAAGTTTATACATGTAGAGCATAAGTATACACTTAGGCGTAACTGTTGCTTTATATATGTGTGTATGTATGTATAAAAATATATATAAAAATAATGTAAATAACAACAAGTAATAAAGGGCAATATACACTTAGTCAAAGTGGCTTTCTGCGCGTTTGTCAGCCACTCATTCAGTGAGTCAGTCAGTCATTGTAATAAGTTTAATAAAATGGCCATTAAATTTCGCCTTCTACGTTCCCTTACTTTTGTGCCTTTGTAAGCTGAGTAATAAAAAAAGCAAGAACCATTTCGTAATAAAATGTAATAAAATAAAAGATATAAATAAATACCAAAGACAGCAGCATATCTTGTAGGTTTTTAAAGTCTTAAAGTAAAAGTAAGTAAAAAAATTGCAAGAGTTTATCCTATATTTTTCAAAGCATTGGAAAGTTATCCACTTGTTGAAAAGTTGACAAAAGAATTTAATTTGAATTGAATTGAAAGTGAACTAGAGCTGAAATAGAACGTAGCTGGCCCTGACCTTCATTGAATCTAACTATTTGCCGATTTTTCTACCCTTCTGTTTTAAAATTAAGAATCTTGCAAATTTTGAATTCATGAAAAAAAAATTCTACAACCTCAATAAGCTAATGACCTAATAAAATTCCTAACAACAATTAAGTCAGTAGTAGATTAGAAAGTGAAATGCACCCTGCTCCAATCCTACCCATTTTTAACATTAATAAGAAGACTAATAAAAGTGACCCTTAGCAGAGTTAAGAGTCGACAATATTTATAGTCTACAGATATAACATTAAAAGTGCATCGCCCCTGCTTCTGGATTGCTGGTACCACATTTGGATCAAAAGCACATTTGAAGGACTCAAAAGGACATTACTCTGTCGACTTCCTTTTCTTTATGGGGTCGCAAATAAAAAGTTTTATACTTAACAATATAGTGGATATAAAAAATTAGATACAGCAAAATAAAACGCTTTTATTATCTTCTAATACAGCGAAATTCAATTTTAATTCTTATTATACCGATAGTTTTCACAAAATATTCTCTTAATTGAGCATTTTTAATAACTCGTTTTATTATTGTATAAGTAAAAATGTTGCCATAACTTTTTCTTTAAGTGTAAAATTTAATTTCAAATTTCTTTATTGATAATGTACGAAATACTTTATTTTTATTATTTCTTTCTTTTGTCTTCCGTTCTCCATACAAAAAGGTTAACTATCCCAGTGACACACATCCTTTTGTATTCGCAGCCATGCTTTTTTGTTGCTGTTGTTGTTGTCGCTGCTTTTTTCGACAAAACTTTTTGTGCGTAAGAAACGGAAATCAAAATAAAAAAAGTATAGACAAAAAAATACACATTATGCTACTGTATACGAAGATAGTCAACGCATATTAACAAGGATATTTAGTACAGACAACTCTATTGACTTTGGCACGTTCTATTTGACGTCCAGTCGTGCGTTTTGTCTTATATAAGATACTTAAGCGATAAGGATGTACAAAAAAAGGGTCGTGAAAGACAGACAGACAGACACTATAAGAAATATTCATTGGCATATAAAAACAAAATGAAAAAAAAGGATAAGATTTAATCTTTAAAGATGGTAACATAAAGATCTAAAAAAATTAGTAAGAAAAAACAAATTCTAGGATCTAAACAAATTTCAACGGAAAGGGTGTTAAAATAAAGATAGTTTAATTATTTTAAACTTATAATAAAACACAAAACTGTTCATCACAGTTAAAAAAAAAGAAATATCGATTTAAATAGCGTAAGCGTGTGTGTGAGTTTTATTTATTTTTTTGCTAACAAGAAATAAACTTAATTTGTACATGTACAAGATAGGTACACGTAAACATAATGTGTTTACTGTTAATTTCTTTTTAAATAAAAACAATGTAGCCAACTTTTTTAATGCTCTATAAATTGAAAATTTTGCAAAAATAGTTTTATTATTAAAAAATTATGGCAAATTTTCTACGAAAAGGTAATATTTATGTAAACTTTTTTAAAGCACCATTATTCAAAATTTAATTACATGACCTTGGCAATACTGCAAATAAAGCTTCAAATCAGTTTCTATCTAAAAGCCGGCTTTCTTTATCTTTGTTATTATTTGTATTTGATTTTTAATGAAAATTGTTGCTTCTCATATAAAAATAATAAAAACTCGTACACACATTTTATATGGGGCTTAAAGAAACGTTAAAAATCTCTCCTCTCTTTTTCCTTTATATATTTATAACTGTATTTGTAAATTTTTGCGTAAGATTTATGGCAAAAAAAAATCAAGAACATTTTGTGCGTTTTTTTTTCTTTTAGCCTCTCTCAATCGCTCTCTCGTTTTAAACGGAGAGTTTTTCGTTATCATATGTCTACAAACAAGAGCAGCAAATAATCACATGTTTTTGTTGTTATTATAGACATTTTCCTGCTCTTTTGCTTTTGTTTTAGTTTTAATGTTTTTGGCATGCATTCGCATGTTTGTGTTTACATTTAGAAATAGCGGCAAATTGATAACATTCACAATAGTATATATAACTTATTGTTAATGGGAGGTTGTTGAAATTTTTATTTGATTGGAAGAATATTTTGCCAACAGTCCCATTAATTTCTCCTTTTTAATGGAATAATATTAGAAAAGAATTTATGTATAAAAAGTACAAAAAAAAGAAAAAATAAAATAAATAAAAAACTACAAATAAAACAATCATTAAGTACATATTAGCGGGTGGGTGTTAATGTTTACTTCAAAAGTTGTGTGAACAAATAATAGAATAAATAAAATTGTAAAAAATTAATGGAATGTAGTAGCCCCAAAATCAAATTTGTACAATATGGTAAGTATTTAAAAAAAAACGAAAGCATATTGTTTAATATTGTCTCTAAATAGGTATATATTTAAAGCTTTGAACTAATTTATTTTAACAATTTATTCATTTTATAATTTTTTTTTAATTTCTAATAACTTTCTTTTTAAAAATATTAAATACATTTTTACTTATTAAAAAAAAATATTTCTCGAAGTTAGATTTCGTTTAAGTTTATATTTTTTCTTCTATTTGTAGATTATTTTTAATAATTTTCAAATTAAAATTTTTTATAATCGTTTTGGTTTAATAATTAAAAAAATAATAAAAAGTTTCCTATAAATTTGCTTTAAATAGAAAATTTTTAATTTAAGAAAAGTTTTTACAATTATTAGTTTAAAAAATTTTTCGCAAAAATATAGTTTTTTTTTTAATTTTTGTAAAAAAGTATTAAAAAAAATTTGTTTGTTAAAAAAATTCCGATAGAGTGATTTCTTTGGTTGAGAATAATAAACTTAAAATGTCTTTTAAAATAAATGTTTGTTAATTTTTTATTATATTTAAGCGATGGCTTTACGATTGTTTATATTAATACACAAGTTTGACGAATTATCTATTAGGGAGCAGGTATTTTTTTAATTATAGGTATCTATTCTTATAGACATACCTATAGGTATGTATGTATATATGCATGTAAGTATACTCTACAATATTTTTAAACTTAATAGATAGAAGTGGTTTTACAGTTTTAGGTCTCTCAAACTTTAAAAATTGTTGTTTATATTCGAGTTGGTCAACTTTAGCATCCTGTAGCTCCTTTTTCAATTTAACAGGACAGTTAGGAATTTAATGTACCGTAAGATTAAATCCTCCTTTAACATTATCTTTTATAAAATATTTCAACTGGATTAGTAGTTTAGAAGATATGTATATACATATTGATTACGTTTATTTTCTGCTACTGTGCACCTGCCCAATTTTGTTGATTTTATATTGGTTTAATGATTTTTCTTTTCGAATAGGTAGGTACCTACATAGGTATCAAAAATATTTCCTTCTTGATTGTTTTTATCTTTTTCTCTTAATAATTCAATATGCTGAGCATTTTATTTTTGAATTAATTTAATTCATTTATTTAATTTTGTTTACTAAATATGTAGGTAGAATTTTTTAAAAATGTTAGTAATGCCAACCTTCTTTCTATGTTACTTTATTGTTGTTTTCCAACTTTTTGTTTGTTTTTTTTTTGCGAAATTTCCTTTTTTCCTGTTATCGTTGTTGTTATTCCATTTATTTGTATTTGTAATGTCTTTCTTTGCAACAGCAGCAAAAACTACAAACAAAATAAGAAAAACAACTAAATGAAAAATAAAACTAGTGGCATTTCGTTCTAGCACTCACCAGATATTGCAAAGGTACTCTTTTAATTTTAAACCAAAAACAACAACTATAACAAAAAGCAGAAGACCGAACACATGCCAAAAGGAAGAGGCAAATCAAAAAAAGAAGAACATGAAGATGACGAGAAAAACAACAATTATATCAAAAAGCATACTAACATACAATATAAACAACAGCAGCAACAACAACGACTGCTACTACGACTAGTACACGATAAACAACAACAACATGAGAAAATTGTTAACTATAACAGAGATTCTTTTTAGGGGTTCATAACACCAGCGAGCAGCAATGAAAACAATAACAACTAAAATAATACAATTACAACTACAACTTCAACTTAGTTAAACAACAACGAACTACGACGATGACGAACAACAACGACGACTCAATGAAAATTTTTCTCGCATACATGTATGTATGTGAGACTGGAAATTCTTTTTGGAGCGCGATGTTGTTGTTTATTTTGTTTTGTATTTTTGTATTTAAATTCTACAAGTTAGTTTGTTTGTAACATGTTCGATTGTGTTTGGCGTTGTGTGCATGCCGAGAAAATTTCTGCGAATATTTTCCATTACATATACATACATACTTATGTATGTATTTTCTTATTGTGAGAATGTGCATGTTTGATACTCAATGCTCAAGCAGCAACAAAAACGGCCTCCTCTTATTATTAGTTAGTTGTATGATTATCATGTTGTATACTGTTTAAGTACGGGTTCGTTTGATTGTAAGCGGGTTTGCGTTGTTCTCATTTTTGTTTGGGAGAAGAAATGGAATTTGGCAACATGTTTAATAAATGTTTAGTACCACAAGAAAATGGTACTTTTTTGTGATAATATTCTTAAAAGTGTTTCTAAATATGAAAACAAATATGAAATAAACGACTGAATTTGTTTACATTTTCGTAATGTTAAAACTGCGCAGTATTTGAGAAACCAGTATTTAAAATACCATATAGCTATTAAGCTGTCTGTTAATTTATGTAAAAACAAATCTTTCATTTTATAAATAACAACGAAAAAAGGGCCAAAAACTTTGTTTTCAAATTCATTTATTTCCAATCAATCAATCAATCAAATATTTCAATGGTACCCGAGTGACGCGTTATACAATTGTTTCGGTTCATTGATATCAGCTTTCAAATCGGCATTAAGGGCCACTTAATAGCAGTCTCAAAAAGCCAAAATTTTTACGTCAGTAACCAAAGAGGTGCTAACGAAAAACTAGAACATCATTCAAAGACCTTTTTACTCTCAGAAAATCTTAAAGAGAAAAATTCAAAAAGATAATACGTTAGATATGGTGGAACTTCGCAAAGTACTGACATCAAAGTTCTATGAAGTCGGTATAAGTTTAAAAGTGGTAAATTTTTTCAGAGACCCATAAAACCATTAGATAATCATTATTAATAACAAAAAACCCTGACTGAACGATAATGTTAATTGAAAGGATTTTAAGGTAAAGGATCCACTATTTGATCTTTTGGACATGTTTGAAGGATATCTTCTAACACAACTTTATACACAGTAAAGTACTTTGGTTTGATATTTTCTTTAATTCCTTCGCACATTGTGACAAAAATCACAACATTTTGTTGTAATGTCAGCAAGAAGGAATCCGTTTTATTATCCCATGTTGTAAAGTAAAACCGAACAAAATTATAAATACATATATTATCAAAATGTTGCCGGCCACATGCAACATGTTCGAACGAAAAAAAACGAACATTTTACTATTACTTTAACAACTCGCTAACTTTAAATTCGTTTAAAAAAATATTTTTGCGAAAATTATTCGTTCGCTAGCAATAAACTTTATTCGGTATATTTCTCCCACTGGATTCTTTGTAAAATATTGTCTATGGCGTAGTTTGTTGTTTTTTTTTCGATGCTGGTTAGTAGAGGTTCGTTAGTTAGTTCGTTTATTCGTTTGCTTGGCTCGTTTGTTTGATTTGGTTTTGGTTGGATTTTTGTGTTGGATTGTGTTTGGCTTTAACTCTATATGACTGGCTGCCTGGCTGCTGCTGGCTTGTGTATAACAACAACTGGACTATTGACTGGCTTTTTGGTGTTTTTCTTGTTAGAGTTTGCCGTCCTTTTTCAGTATGAAATTGAGTTTTGTGTAGTTAAGTCAGCAAAAGTTTCCGTTTATGATTGTAAATTCTTAAACAATTTTTAAACAAACGTGTGAGAAAAACAAAAAAATAAATTAAATCATCTAAAGTTTTTTCCAAATAATATATCTTTAAAAACAAAATTTTTAAATTAAAATTAAATTCTAAAGAAATATTTATAATAAAAATATTATTTTAATATAATAAAAATTAATAAAAACAGCAAGCAAAATTAAAATAGTTTGCTTCAGCTTAAATAATAATCAAACAATATTCAAATAAAGATTGTAAGAATAGTTGAAGCATAATAAAACAATTTATTACAATAAAATAGTAAAAAATTCTAAATTATTACAATTAATAAAATATTAATAAAATGAATGATAAAGTATTTGAAAAATTGTAACCTCCAACAGATACAACCAAAATAAACATTTCAAACAAATAACGGTATTTACAGTTTATTCAATGCTTTAAAGTCAATTTCAATTACTTTTTAAGTTTCATTTTAAATTTCTTCTTGTACATGATGTATGTACCTATATTTTCTTATTGGAATTTTATTTCTAAACTAAATTGTTTTTGTAGTTATTGTCTAAATTATAAACAAATCAATTGAAAAGAACAATGGCTACAACAACAAAATTTCATTTTTAATATAAACAACAATTTGTTCAGTTTTTCACTTCAAGTGTTTTTAAATTATTTTCAATATTCTTGTGTTATTTTTCCATCAAAGTAGACGCAAAGCATTTAAATAAAGAAATGTTTGAATGTGTGAGTGTGTGCGAAAGAGTGTATGATTTTTTGTTAAAGTATATCTATGTCTGTGTGTGTGCGTTTATAATACAATATTGTATAAAAATAAAATTTCAATTGTTTATTTAAAAAAAAAGAAACGAAATCATTTGTTTTTTTTTTAATTTTCTATCAGATATTTTAAAATCTTTATATTAAATTTAATTTTAGTTTAACACTTTTTTTTGTTTACTTTAAATTCAATTATGCCTTCTTGTTTGCTTTTCTAAAATTACAAAGAAAAATTTATGATTTTCTTAATGAATCGAAGGTAGATACATAGATGTTGAACTGAAAATGCGATATAATGAAACAAACAAAATTTAAATTAAAGAAAAGTGTTTTCGGCAGTATCTTTAATATTTAACATATACACAAAAGCAACGTGTTTGTGAAAAAGGTAACATATGTTAAGGCTTAGAAATATTTTTCTGTCTACAAATGTTTTTCTTTATAAGAAATCCGTTATAGTTAACACTTAAAATTATAATATTTAATACTTTTTAAGAAATATTAAAAAATATTTGGCAAGTTTTTGGTATAAATTTTGTATTTTTAATTATGAAATAAGGTGGCAATAGAAACCAGGGAATTAAACACTAAATTAATAATTAAACAATTTTTTAATATAAAAAATCAGAGTAAATTTAGGAAATTTCTAACAAGCATATGCTTGTAAGCACAGGACAAACCTAAATTTGTTTATAATAAAAATATTAATCTTAAAGCAAATCCACAAATTGATCAATTATTATCTTAAAAATAATTTTAAAAAAAATTTTACGATTTTTTAAAAAAATATGACATCTTATAAATAATTCCAACGCAAAGACCTTTAACATAATATGATAAATATGTATATTAAGTTTTTAAAACTTTTCGAAATATTCTGCCTGAATTCAGGCTAGATTCATGGGTCCGATTAAATTTGCAAACTTATTTTAAAATAGAAAATAGCAAATTTTTTAAAAAATATGGAAAATCATAATATAATTTTGTAGTCAAACAAAATATATTAATTGCAGAAGTAAGGAAAAGTTGGACCACGTGGGTTAAGGATAAAATATATTTCCATTATTTAGCAGGGCTAAATATACTTTTAAAAAAACCAAGCAAAAAGAAAGATATAAACAATTTAGTTCTAAATTTTATTATTTCTATTAAAAAATTGTTTATTGTTATTTAACTTCTGGTCATATTACTTTAAGAGAAACAAAAGAAATCCGAAAAAAATCTCTTAATAAACAAATATACAGGCTATTGCCTTCTTTAGGGATTAATGATTAAAGTTATTTGAACTCCAGACTGCCGAATCCAATTTATCTTAGAAAGAATTTGATGAAAGTAATATACAAGCTTTTTCAATAAAAGAGGTTTTTTTAACTTATCGAAATAGTTGTATAATGCAATTCGGTTTTTTTCAATTTGTCATTCAAATAAAATTATATAGAGAGTTTGTTTCTTTTAAACCCCTTAGAAAATAATAGTTATAATGACAGGTGATTCCTTTTCTTCTAAAGTGTTTCATACAAGTTACAAAATGTTGTCAAACAGAAGACTACAAGAGGCTACAATACTCAGAGATTCGTAAAAAGTTTTAAATTACTTAGCAAAATTGTAAAAAAGTTAAAAAAAAGAATTTAAAAGTAATTTTAAAATTTTAGCAGATATGTATGTATATCTGAATTGTGCATAACATTTTATTAACTGTTGACTATTTAAAGGCTCTACGATCAAAATCATAATTTTTAACAACTTATTTTCAGCATAATTTTAATTAAATAATGTAATAATTTAATGTAGAAAACTTTTAAGCCACATAAAAAGAGTTAAACATATACAGAAAAAATAGTATTTAAGCCTCTCAATTATTGCATTTTTAAAATTTTGGTATAAACAGGTTTTAAAATCTTGAATATATCTACATAAAATATTAAACTTAAATTGCCAATAACAAATATGTGGACTTTGTTGACTTGACAGAAGATAAACAAAGAAGTTACCAAAGGCAGATTCTCTTTTGAATTCTTTATAAAATTGTGGAAAGAAATACCTTTTTTGGAGGCTTAAATTAAATGTAACATATTAAATAATGTGCAGCACTTTAAAACCAGTGGGAAATATATTAAAAAAAGCCAACCAAACTTGTTTAAAGAAATATTTTTTCTAAAGTCAAAAATATATAATTGCTGCCTATATTTAAGCCCTAAGCCAGCAAAAGAAAACGTTAAAATATTAATAAATCTAATAAATATAGATTATTATTTTTTTAATAAACATATTGCCAATACATACATATCACACTCCCAGTTAGAAAGTGACACAACTCAAAATTTTCATATTTCGAGTTCATATGTTTAAACTATGCACAATACACTTGTTTATCTATAAGAAAAATATCAGTGTATTTTTTTGTTGTTAACTGTTGCTAAATAAAACATAGTTGTTTCTTTATGTTTCAATTGGTATAGTTGCAACTCATAAAATTGACTTATTTTTAAGTGTGTCAGAAAATATAATGGTAATAGATCCCTACGCTAAGTGCTAAATAGTTTTAATTTGAATTAAATGGTGCAACGTTTTTGTTTCTAACCATTTTTATTTACGTCAAAAACAGGTTTTTTTCGATTTCTAAGAAATTAAAAATTTTGAGTTGTGTCACTTTTAAACTGGGTGTGCGATATGTGTATTTTAGCCTGCGTTTAAACCATTTTGTAAAAAGCATGTAGCTTATTTTTTTAGCTCTTTGGGAAAAAAAGAATTTGTTTGAAGTAGAAACACAATTTTATTTTGTATATAAAATTAAATAATCATTAAAAAACTTGTTTTGGAAAAAATTACTACTGATTGAAAAAAAAAAATTTTAATCGTGCTTCTGAGCCAGACTACCATTTAGTTTAAAAATATGTTGCCTACATTCAGGCGTTTAAGCAAAATAATACTTTAGAAAAGAAATAAGGAAGAAATATCAAGGGACGTGATAAAATTTAGATTTTGGAAAACTTAGAATTAATTTTTGTGTTTTAGAAACTTTTACTTTAAGCATTTTATTATTTTATATTATTACAGTAAATTATAATAAACTTGACAAGTATTTTGTTTTAGAATTCTATCTGGCAGTTTTGCTGCATTGCTTATTTTTCAGCAATGACGTTTTTTATTTATTTAAATACCAAATATCTAAAGGCTTTCACAAGTGTTAAAAGTAAATTGTATGTTATTTAAAACTTGTAATTTTAAAGTGCGCCTGATTTACACAGACATCCTTCGGGAATTTGAGAGTAACCAAGAAAAAAATTTTTTTTAACAACAAACTTAAATAAGTTTTTTTAAAGTTACTAATAGAATAAAAAAATTAACCTTCATAAAATTTCTATTTGACAACGTAAATTTAGATTTTACTCAAGCTTAGAGAGTCCAAAAGTTCACTGTAATTCTAAATTAAAAAATGTTTTTTTGCGGTAAAGTGTTTCAATTTAGGAAAATAAAAGCTAAATTGAAAAAAATGTGTCTTTTAAAAACTTAATACTACACAAAGCAAGAACGAATTAAGTAAACTAAATATTGGCGACCACAGGCAGTCATGTTCTTGTGAAATATTTTTTTTTACCTTTTAATTTTATGTGAATATTTTCTTTGCGATTAAAAAAATTAAGTAATTTAGTAATGAAGAGATTTTACAAATTATAAAAGGAAAATATTTAAATGTTTTATGTAGCTTTATTACCAACAGTCATAAAGTTAAACGCTCATTATGCTAAAACACACAAGGACCACAAAATGCTGCGTATTTAGGAAGATCATGATTAAAAAGCTATTCATTTTACAGGAAATTTATATCTCTTCCTGAAAACTTAATAGAGATACTTTTTAATAAACTTCATTTCGAAGTAATAAGGTTTGTTTTTAAATATAAAATAAATAAAGAAATTTTGAGTCCTGGGTACTTAAGCGAAATATCTGATATATTTTTTTACGGCTTTGTATTAAAAAATTTCACTGAAAACGTTTTAAAATTTTATGATGCGGTGAAATTTTATTATATATAAAAAAATATTTTCATATAAAATTAAAGCTATTTTTATATGCTTTCAAAACAATTGATTCACT
>NDXZ01050327.1:1960-17251 GCA_003055125.1 Paykullia maculata
TTTGTATAAATATTTATAAAAACTAAAAAATAAATAATAAATAAATATAAAGGTAAAGTTCTGCTAATACTTATATTCTTATTTCATAGTCGTAACCTATTGATAAGTAAGAATAAAGTAATATTTTTCAATACATTAAATTAACATGGCCCAAATGTCAATAAAATAATCCAAGAGTACCAATGGCTATGAAAAGTAAAATAGAAAATAATATATAAAATAAAATGAAAATATAAATTACACATACTACATACATATTTTTTTTGCATATTTTACAATACAATTACACTTTTCTCTACAGTTGCTACTATAATAGCAGGTGTTTGTGTAAATGTATACATATTGCAATAAGTGCTTTGTTATTTATAACAATAAATCATATTAGCTACTATTAAGGTATTCAATCAGGTAACAGATACAGTTTTAAATACACTGAAGTAAATTTTTAGATAAATTACACAAAAGTCTAAGAATATACAACTATGAAATGTAGGTGTTTGGAATGAAGGAAAAGTTGTAATGCAGCTTTTGTGGCAGTCCATTTAGGTTGCTTAAAGTTCTGTTTCCTAAAACGTCTGCTGTGCAATGCCTTATTCCTTTACAATATGGTATGCATGGTAAGAGTATTTACTGTTGTTTAGCTTCTAGAATAGTATTGACAAATTTGACGATTATCGTCATTTAGACGATATAAGAAAAACTTTCAAATTTTATAATTTTTTTTTTTTCAGATCATCTTCTTTAAGCAATAGTGCAAAGTAACTACGAATCGGCTGCATGACATCAATCAATTTTCTCAACAACTCTGAAATAAGATAAGAAGACAACCTAACTATATATTTTTCTTTCACCCTAATGGCTGATATATTGGAAACAAGCAAAAATTTATTAAAAGAACTCACTTTTGAAGATTGGAAAATTGTCCTTGTAAAAGTGATTTTTCTTGCTTATGTGGGCAGGCAATCCTTTACAAATGGCTAGTTCAGGGGAACTGCAACAACATCTCAAAAAATAGTAGAAAAACAGAAAATCTTTAATAGGAAGGATAAAAGGTGCACCGAAAGTAGAAGTAAGAAAACAACAAAAATGGTTCAAATATAAAGTGATGAAAGTTACTTTACAGGAGGAAAATTTACAACTAAAAAAATAAAAAATTCTTCAAAAAAACAACAGGAAGCAACAAAATATAGCTTGATGTTAAAAGAGCAAAATACATATCAATACATACGTTTAGTAGTAAATCGTGGGATGTTTACAGACGGCCACAAATAACCGAAGTGCGATATTAAAATGAAATTGTAAATAGAAATAAAGGAAACCGGGTACTCAAAAAACCATTTGGGCAAAACTAGCAAATAGTTCTAGTAAATGGAAAAATAAATCAATATGTAAAAAAATTATGTCGACATGCATCTGTCTTCTCCCAAAGGGATAGATATTCTACAAATTATTTTATAAATATGTTTAAAAATTTTTAATTCTGCATTTACAGAGGAGGTTTAAGGAAGTTTTAGTAAAACTAAATATACTTTTTTTTAGTAAAGCTTTTTATTTTTAAGCAAAATTCGGACTGGGAAAACATTTTCATTAAAAAACAATTTTTTTGTTGTCATTCAGTGTTGGCAAGATGTAAAGTAACTTTTTAGAAACCAAATAACACAAAAAAACCGAAAATATAATTAAAAAGTAAGAGCGCTATATTTGTCGGGGCCAAATCTTATATACCCTTCTCTAAGTGGTGAA
The DNA here is from genome assembly GCA_003055125.1 of Paykullia maculata. Classification (NCBI taxonomy): domain Eukaryota; kingdom Metazoa; phylum Arthropoda; class Insecta; order Diptera; family Rhinophoridae; genus Paykullia; species Paykullia maculata. Next base: position 3,704 of record NDXZ01050327.1, read on the forward strand.
TATAGTTTTTTCAGGTATATCCGTAGTCTACCTATCTATGTAGTCTCAAGGCTGCAAATATTTGATTCAACAACCATAATTTAAGGCGAATTGATATATATGAATTCGCCTGTAATCATTTTTGTGTGTAAAAAAAAAAATTAAAAAAATGGGGTAGTCGTCTTTTTTTGCTTATATCTTAGCAAGTTATTAATGGATCATTCCAGTTACAAACGGAATGACAAACCTATATATGTATACCCTTACCACATGTGTAAAGGGTATAAAAAAGGATTGTATGCAGTTTCTGCCAAAATTATTTATCTTGGTAACCTGCAGTTTGTTTTATTCTGAAAATCAATATAAACTTTACAATTTTTACCATTTTTTTAACTAATTTAATTTTTCTAATTTAAGCTTTAGTTCAAACAAATTTTTTTTTTTGGCAAAAAAGGGATTGTGTTAATAAATGCAAGGGTTATTCAAAAAAAATTTTCTGGCAACACTGATCTTGCCAATAATTTGTTTCCTTTTTTTGTAGTTATACTCTTGAAAAAATTAACAATATCTTAAACACTTCTCCATTTTCACTTCCTGTGGTGGCGAACAGAAACTAAAAATGTCACGTTTAATAATGGAAAAGAAAATCTAATACAAAAACAGTTTACAAAACTTAATTTACGTTGACGTCTGCGGTAGAAACTTTCAGATATTTTCCGCTTGTAAATAAAATGCAAATTTATACAGCAAATAAAAAAAAGACTGAAAACACTAAATGCAAAAAAAAAAAAATAATTTTAAGAGAAAAAAAACTGCTAAAAGTATGTCTCAAGTAAATTTTTACATAAAAAAATGTAGCTGAAAAGTGTGTAAAAGTAAAAGCAGCCTCACATTTCTTAAATCATTTTTTTTTTCAATTTTTTGTTTTTTATACAAGATTTATTGCTACCAGTCTCTTTAGCAGCTTTTGCTAAACAGCTGTTAGTCATTGAATAGAGTCTATGAAATTTCCTTTTAACGTATGTTAGTAATTTTACTCTCGCACCTAAAGATGTTTCTTGGAGTATTACTGTGTGTGTATCTTACACATAAATAAATTTATGCCACAATTGATTAAAGGTTCTAAGGAGTTAAAGTAAGAAAGCAAAAAAAAAGGTAAAAAGGTGTTTTAACGATATTTGCATACACAGGATTTATAAAATGTAATTCAGTTTAATCGTAGTTTTATTTAAAAATTTAATTTGTTTTTATTTTTTCGAACTCTTTACAATTCTAAAACTAAAAAAGAATTAAATTTTATATCCTTTTTATATCACCAATCATCACTAAATAGAAATGAAATAGTGACTAAATTGATAGATTTTACATGAAAATAGCTACTAAAATGGCATTACTTTTCAACAATAATAAAATCCAGTTATTGTTGTTTGTCCTTTAAAGGAAACAATGTAATTATATTTGACGTTTGTTTTTTAACATATTTTTACTCTATTGAAGTGAAAATTTTCAAAACATATTTTTTGTCGACTCTATTACCCCATCGTTACCCCATAATATTTTGTAATATGGGGGGATTTACATATCAATTTTAAAGTTTATAGATTCGAAAAATATTTTTTTTTAGAGATTTCATCAACACCCTCAATTTGAATACAAACATATAAACATATGTATGTGTATTCAAATGTTTATATGTACTACAGTTTTATTTGTAAAATTATTTAAAGCACTTGTCTTTGTAAATACTTTTACATGATTTATGTTTTTTGTTTATCTAAAAATGGAGCTTAAACAAAAAAATCCCTGCGTAAGATTTTATTTAAATAAAAATTATGTTAATGTTAAAGGGTCAGAAATGTAGATGTGTATTTGTGTTGCAAAACAACGACGACAGCTAAAGGTTAAAAGTTTCTCTATACATGTTTTACGCGTGTTACTAACTGAACCCTTCCCATGTATCGTCATTATCATAAAGTGCATTTGCGTTAGTTTTTTATTTTGTACTTGCAAATTACGAGGGTGCAATAAAAAAAAAAATTTAAAAGAAAAAAGAAAAACAATAAGTAGTTCTTAACAACTTGTCTGACGCCGATACTAACGTTGTTATATTTCTTCTCCTTTTAACTTTTTGTTTGTTTTTCTTTTAAAAGAATTCGTTCCGATTTCTATTTTTCTTTCTTATATTAAAAAAAAAAGTGTTAAATGTAATGTATGCCAGCTGTATTACTAAATTAAGATTTACACACATTTTTCTGTTATTGCACTACACTGCAAATTATTTTTATTTCTATCTCTCTCTTTCATTCTCTCTTTTCATCTTTTAAGTTATTTTAGGGTCAGAAAAAATTGTTAAGTGATGCGGGAAAAATCTGTAGAAAAAGAAATATTTTTTTATTAAGGGAAAGATACAAATTTGAAAACAAATGAAGGGTGACAAGTACTTCCGGGTTAGATCTACAAAGGGTAATTTTTGTTGTAGCAATTCGACACAATGAAAATGTCCTTTAAGTGCAGAAGAAAATAAATGGAGGAAACTAAACAATTTGCATTAATATCTAAAAACAAGAATACTTAACAAACAAATGGTCAATAAATGCTTAGGTTTTATTCTATGTTTGAATATAAAATATGGTTAGAAGAGTGACGCATAAAATTTGCCCCTTTATGGTTAAAGATATTTTTTTTATAAGTTAAAAAATTAAAAAAAGATGTTTAAAGAAGACTTTTTTTGTTTTGTTTTTCCTCTAATAAAAGTTTTACGTAAACATTTTTTAAGAAAAAAACAAATCAAATGAATCAAAATTTTTAATAAACTTGAAGTTCTAACTCTAAGACTCTTTTCCAAAAACAATTTGAAAAAAAGATTACAAACGTTTTTGCGAAGTATTTTGTTTAATAGGATATTTTGTTTAATATTTTTTCTAGAGAAAATAATCAAAAATTTATAATAATTTTTTAACTTAAAAAATTTACAGAAAATAATTTTGAAGGAAACAATTTTGCTTTAAAAATTTTTTTAGTAAATTTTCATGAATTTGAAAAAAATCTTTGAACATTTTCGTGTTATGCGCTTCTTTAGAATATGTCTGAGAAATATTGATACTTTAGGCATTACTTATGGAAATTTTTAAAAAAGGTTTAATGGAAAATATTTTTTTGTTAGAATATCAATTTGTCAAGAGTTTAAAAAATCAAATTTTTTAAAGAACTAACGATTGCTTTTCTTTTTATAAATTTTTAGTCTTTGCATTATCAATTTCAGCTAACTTTTTGTACATTTTTTTATAAAAATTTTCAGTAAATTTGATATATAAATTTTTTTTTTTTAAATATATCTTCACAGAAAGTTTTACACATTTTGTTTTGTATTACATTTTTATTTCAAAAATATTTTAATATTTTATTACAATTGTATAAGTAAAGATATAATATTTGATTGATTGAAATTAAGTATGATATTTTTTTCCTAAGAGATATGTTATGCATTTAAAGAACTAACCGAAATAGATTAACATATCAGAATCATTTTTGTGGGTGTATTACGTACAATTTTCTAGTATTTAATAATGGTACAAATGATAGTAAAATATTAAATAGAAATAATACCTATGACATGTGTTAAAAAATAAAAAATGATGCCATAGTAAAATCAAATAAATGAATATTGCAAAACTAATGGTACTAATTGGATTAAAATATATTTTTTTTTACATTTGGTTTAAATTTTTTATCATTTTTTACTTATTACCTGTAATAAGGGTGGCCAATGTCAGTCAGGTGTTTAAAGTTGGTCAGACAAAAACAAACAATCAATATCTTTTAAATACATAATACAGCAAAAAATGTGTAAATAAATGCCAGCATATATTCAAAGGTCAAGTTATAACAATTATATGTGTTAAGCCCCAAAGTAGGCAATGAGTCTTGTGTACATTTTTTTGTTATGTAAAAGAAATGCATTCAAAAACAAAGTTACTTTTTTATTTTTTAAAAAAGAAAAATAATATTAAAAATTAAATAAATACAAAAATTGTATAAATATTAAAAATAAATACCAAATTTTATTTACACTTAATATCACACGCAAGCACACACTCACGCACACCTATACTCATACTCATACACATACATATAAAACTACACGCGTTAATACATATTAAAAAAATCAAACCATATTCCAACAACTAAACCTCTTACAAAATGTTTAAAGGTGTAACACTTACACATGATACTATTATTAAATAAATATAAATATAGTTATGTTTTATACATATACAAACATATGAATGTTTCATTTGTATCATACACACATATGTACATATATCTTTACAAATATATGTGTGTTTATGAGTGAGTAAAATCTCTACATTTTTTCCAAACAAATATGCCCTTAAAACATGCAAACCATTAAGGCATACACAGAAAAAAATATCGGCACTTTTCTTCTAATTAAGGCGTTGTTAGAATTCAGAATTAACTTTAATTATGGTTTTGATTCATTCAATTTATTATTTAATCAACAATTTTATATATTTTTTTTCCAATTAAATAATTAATTCATTCAATTACTATCTTAATTGAATTGAGCTCTTATTAAAAATATTGGTTTTTCACCATTAAAATTTTAAAATATTCAAAAGTGATATTACTATTTATATTTTAGTCGGTGTCATGGTGTAGTCATTAGAGCGTCGAACTTTTAAACTGAAGTACTTCGGTTCAAATCACGGCAGAGGAAGAATAAAAAAAAAATTGTTAAAGGCGAAACACACCACTTAACTGAACAGAACACCACCACAAAGTTGATATTTCTTAGTTTTTATTATTTTAAATAATTCATATAATCATTTTGGTGATAGGTGCAAATTTAAACATTTTTTTGATTGGTTGAATCATTTTGGTAATTAAAACAATTTTTCGGTTTTTTCTGTGCACAAACACATATATACAAATTTAACACAAACACACTCATACATACATAAATAAACATATGTATGAGGGCAAATATTAGTGTCGTAGCTCTTTACTCATTTAGACATCTACGTGAAAAGACAGTAAATTAAACAGCCTTTAAAGAGGCTGATTAGGTTTCTGTGGGTGTAAACTGTTTTCAGCGATGTTTATATAAAGTGTACAATTTCAAGAGTTTTCACAAGGCTTACAAATATTTTCTATAGCATAGAATTCTCAAATTTTAATAAAAGGGCTATTAAACTCACGCCGTGTTAAAGTTGGCGGCCTATGGCTGCCTTTTTATTTTGGTGACGTCAATGATACTGAAAACCTTGCTTATGGCTTTAAATAGTAAACAGGAAAATTCATAATATATTTTTTTAAAATAGTGTCTTCTTCTTGATATATCCAAGAATTCAAACATTTACAGAATTACCAAAAAAAATGGGATAAATAAAAATGTATCGTTATTTAAAAAAGATTCTGCAATTAAAAAAAAATTACAAAGAAGAAGTTAAAAATAAATATATACTAAAAGTTTTAAGTAATTTATGCGTTTTAGTTTCATTCGGACAAGTCCTAAAAAAGTAATTTATGTCTGAATTGGTGAAACATTTTACATACTTTTAGTTGACAATATTTCAGTTTCCATTTAAGAATCAGAAAACTCAAAAAGATAAAGAAAAAAAAGAACAGAGCCAATATGCGCATAGATCGCCAGTGAGTGGAGTTAGCGTTTACCACTTACATTTGTCTACCATCACAATAATTTATTAATACTGTTAACTGTAGTTTATACCAGAAATATTTGCTCACATAAAGCCATTTACTGCAATAACTGGCACGCACGCTGGTGGTGGTATAAGTATTTATGTTTATTGTACATTTTTCAATTACAATTAATTGTATTTTAATTTTGTGTCTCAATTTTTTTATTTATTTTTAACCCCTTGACAGACAAAGAAAAAAATTAGTCTATTATTTTTCCAATATGTTATTTAAATAAGAATAAAGTAATGATGGAAAAAAATAACAAAACATTATTTTATTTAACTAAAAAAATTAATTTCTTCCTAATGAAATGACGCTTTTTAATTTACAATAAAATGGTAAAAGTTTTTCGGCTTTAATGGAAGTACATTTAAGCAGGAAAACTTGTATGTAAATAATAATAATTATATTTTTAATGATCACTACAGCGAAGTTAGCAGTGCTGTCCTATATTAAATGGACAGTGGATGTCAGTGACATTTCATACATTTGCGATTAATTTTGGTGATAGAGCCGAGAACGCAACGTAATTTCCACACTTTTAATATTTGAAGCTCGTTTGAGGTCAAATAAATATCCATTGTATCTAATACATGAGATTTCTACATGTTCTGGAATACATGTACATAAGCAAAATAAAGCATTATTGGTTTTATTTTTGCATTATTTGAATAGCTTTTTCCAAGCTAAATAGTTTAAGAAAACTACACAAGCTGTCATTAGTTTATGCACAGAGCCGGTGGGAATCGTTTGTGTTATGCGAAATGTGATTATGAGAATATGGGCACTTACTTCGTGTGATATGTTCTAGATGGGTCATATGAACAAAATCCAAATTCATGTTCCAAAACCAATTAAGAGACAAACTGTTGTAATTTAACGCTTATGTTAGTTAGATTTGCAGTTATCACCTTATTGATAGCAATCTTTTCGTATTTATCGATACTTAAATCCTCTATCTGCCTCCAAAATTACCTAATTTTTTAAAAAAAAAATTTTTTTTCATAATTTTTATAGATAGAATATAGTTCATAAATTTTTGTATATTAACTAAGAAATTAATATTTTTTTATGCGATAATTAAAAGAACATTGTGAAAAATTAAGTTTCCCGATACTAGCCGAGGAAAATGCATTTTCGAAACCAGCTACGGTTTCATCATCAGCACTCTTTAATCGGTATTTTAGTGTTGGATGTAAATATTATCTATTTAACTCACAGTTTAAAATGCATTCCACTCGGCTAGTGTCGAGAAACTTACTTTTACACAATGTTCTTTCAATTATCGCATAAAAACTCATACACACACACTACAAGAGTGACGAATAATTATTAAACCTGTACAATGCAATGGAATTATGTCGAACATGCCAATGCAACAATTAAAAAGATTTTGTATTACTTTGCATTATTTGTTCAATATGTTGGATGTATTAGGTCTGTTCGTTTACTTTCGCAGCAGAAACTTAAGAAAAAAGCAAACGAATAAAACAAAACATTTAAAAAAAGTAAACTGTTTTCAAAAATGATTAAGCCAAAGTTTTATTTCTAATAATTTTCTTAACAATTTTTTTTCTATTCTACGCTCTTTTTAATAACCGTTTTTGCAAATTTTTGACATAAGTAAAAACCTAGTAGTAAATATTTATGCAAATTTTTGACCATTGAAGGTTATTGAATTGCCCTATTGAAATGTCATTGAATGTTAAAATACTATTTACATTATTTCTTTTAATATAAGTTTTAAGTTAATCATTTTTAAATAATGCAACTCTTTGCTTTTCTGGAGTTAATTGGTAAAAACAAAATTAATTTTTTCATCATATTTTTATTATTTTATTAAACTTATTTATTATAAATTTTTTAATGAGTTTTATTTTGGCTCAAAGTTCATATCACACTTTCAAAAAAAAAGAAGGGAAGAGGAATATATAAATTAATAAATAATATTTTTTTCCTCAATTTCATATTCTCTGAAATTTTTTTGGAAAAGTTTTGTTTTAAATGCAAGCTTCATACAAACTTTTTTTTAAATGTTAAAAACTTTCTTTGAAGAAAAAAATTTTAAAATTCTTTGTAATAACTAGACATTCTTCGTTCATTCCCTTAATTCAATTTGTTTATTTTTTATTATTTAAGGCCTAAAGTAACCACTAGTTGACAATTTTTGTACAAAATTAAGTTAAAGGAAGAAAAAATTAAGTTTTTGAAAGAAATATTTTTAAATATAAATATAAAATATTGCGTACACTATTTACAATAATTAAAATGAATTATAGAAATTAAGTATTAAACTTTATTATTAATTTAAAAAATATCTTAGAAACTTAGAAAACTATCTAGGAGTAAAACTTTATAGTTTTGAATTCGTAAAATAGAAAAAAATTTACAAGTTTGTGCCTTTAAATAATTTATATAAATAATTTTTCTCATATATTAAGTTTTTTAACAAAATTTTTTCCAAAGACTGAAAAAAAACTTTCGCCAAATGTTAATGCGTAAAATTTATTTACTACCATCATCAATTTTAATCAAACTCTTGATATACGTTAATGATAAAAGAAGCTCTGCTTAATGTCTTTTTCATTTCTTAGACAAATTTTTTATTAACTGTCTTATCAGTTGAAAAATGATATGGGTCAATTAAGATCACAAACCATGAAATTGGCAAAAAGCAACAACAACTTTTTTGTTCACAGATGTTCCTTAAAAAGCGGAAACAACATTTAATAAAAACGAACATAACTCATTTCTAGACAAATGCACTAAAGCATATGCTAGCTGGCTGGGGAAGGATGCTTACTAAAGGAGTAAATATTATATTAATCTAAAATAAACAATAGTGTCAGCAGAAATAATATTAGGAACATTTTTTCTAAAATAATAGTTTTTTTTAGCAATGATTTACAACAATCAAAAACAAATATTACTTTATTTTTCACAACAAAACTATCTAATTAATTTCCCATAATCACAAATAGTTCATTAAACACTTCATTAGATTTCTTAGAGTGTAAATGTAGTAAAAGCAAAAGATAAACAATTTAGATAAAATAGAATAAGCAACTTGCATCAAATATTAAATTGTATTATCTAAATGTATAAGGCTGGGAAGGATATTGTACAAAAAAGTGTTTATTTAGTATTTCCTCTTAATGTCAGCCTTGTCTGCCAGTGTAATCTAGTTAGAAATATTGTTATTGTTGTTCTTATTGTTTTCAACTTTGTCTTTTCTCCATAACTGAAAAGTAAAATCTAACTGAGAAAATCTTATTGTTCATTTTCGTTCATTGAAGTAAGTAAATAGAAAGTTGAAAAAGAGACTGATGTGAAAGTACATTTAAATGTAAATCGAAAACAGTGCTGCAGATAAAATACATATTTTTGAAAAATAAAACATTACATTGAAATAGTTTTTAAAACAACTAAGTCTTTTTTACATTTTAAAAACACAAACTAACAGTATAACCTAAATTAGAGCGTAGAGCGTTGCGTTGAATGGCGTCTAGTGTTTACGCCGAAGTGACCTATAAAAAAATAGCTAAAATGGCATTAATTTTCAATAATAAAAAAACCCAACTTGCTGTCAATATCGAATTTTTCAATTGTAAAGCGCTGACGCCGCGCTATTTCGGTTTGCTTTATACAATTCATATGGGCATGAGAGTTTTTGACAGCTACACAACGCTTAGCACGCTGATTTAAGTTTGGCTGTAAGAAAAGTAATAATTTTTTGTTAGGAAAATCAATATTTTTTAAAATATTAAATTGAACAGAATATTCAACAAAATTTGTTAAGAAAAAACATTTGTAAAGTTATTAATTTTACCAAAATTTCTTATTCATATAATTTTTAAAAAACTATAATTTTTATCAAAAGACAATTTATTAAAAAGTTTTTCGACAAAATATAATTAACAGATAATTTTATACATGAAAGCAATTATATCAAAATGTTTAAAAAAAGAAAATGATTACTAATGTTTTACCGCAGATTAGGAACACCATTTTAAAATATTCTAAAATATGTTCGCTAATATATACAGAAAACCTACCACAGTCTAAATTTTTTTGTAGAAATATAACTTTTTGAAAATATTTTTAAACATGCAACTTATTTTTAATTATTTTCTATAAAATTATGTAAAGAAAATGAACTTAAATCTTCGTTTAAATGAAATTTAGTCAAAACAAGTTTGTTTGTAAAAGACAACAAAAACAAAAGTAGATGTGAAACTTTTGATGTAGAAAAAATTTATTATAAATATTTTGTAAAAAAATGTTTATTTATGTAGCAAAATATCTGAGGGTTAAAAAATGTAAATTAAAAATTTAGAAGCTTTCGATCCTAAGCAAAATTTTCCAATTAAGAACTATTTTTTTTATCAAACAATAAAAAACATAAAGACACTATCTACAGAAAAATGTATTTATTTAGGTTATTTAAGAAGTTTTTTTAATTTTCATCAAATTAAAAAAAAAACTAATGGAAAAGTTCATACAACAGTATGAATTTTCTTTTTTCCTGCCACTGTTCATTAAGTTACACAGAAGTGTAAATTTGCTTATGAGAATACCTGCAAAATACTATATAGGGATTTTTGTTTGTGTGTATTAACAAACAAAAGGTGTTAAAATATGCATTTTCTTAACAATAAAATGCTAGAAGCTATAATCTTGATGTATGTTTATGTAATCTCACACAGACGCACACAATTTTTCACAATAAAATCTACAAATATTTTACAATTCCTTTGCAACTCTTAATCAAATCTACCATCCTTAATAAATCCCCTTAATAGTCTCTGAATGTATGTAAATACTTTCCTTAACTGCCAAGTCTGTCTTATATATTCTCTGCTCAAAAATTTTAGTAAGTTAAAGACATTTTTTTGCAAAATATAATTTTTTAAGTGTATGAAAACGTAGTAGGGAAACGTAGTTGACTTCTACCTTATGTTTATACCACGTTGTGTTTATTTTCTTGTACGATAATTACTGTAAAGTAATATATTAGGTATGATATAATGCAAAATCGTAGAGCATATAAAACAATTACAAAAAAAATTTAAAAATGCAAACTTTTTTTTCCAGTTTTGATTTATTTTATTAAAATTAATGGAATTTTAGACGATGCGTATGAATAGTTTTAATTGCTTATATTTGTTAGGAAATTTTACGGTCGTTTGGTGACCACAAATTACGTGACTACGACGTTGCAAGGTGAGTAAAAGCAACAAGTCTTTGTACGACCTCAATACGTTCTCATAGCGTGGTCAGTAAGTTTATTAAAAATTTAGAGACCAGAAATATATTTAAAATGGTTTAAATGTGACTGAAATGACTAAATGCGGAATGATTTCCTAACAAATCCGACCATTTAAGTCGCGAAAAATTAAAACTGTGTTGCTTGGGTATTAATATGCCCTGGAATCACAGATGTTTACCATAAGTGTGTAAAAAATAACTGCTTATTTTTTTAAACCCTTTGAAAAATCATTGAAATTTTTATTTACCCTTTGTCTTTAATCTTAACAACAATAAGTCAAAATTATTAAGATCAAAACAATTTTTTAAATAGCATATCTTTTTCTCATTTAAAGTAGGTAATGTGTAACTTGTTGCCTTATAATACAAACCAAAATTAGTTATAAAAATATTTCTAAAATGTCTTTTGTTACGGCCAAAGTATATTCAATCAGCTGTTGTTGACTTTTTAAATTTTTAAGTATTGGTTAAACTATATAACCATTAAGAATACAAAAAGCAGTTATATGACCTACATAAAATGAGATTAATAATATTGTTTTATCTACTTAAAAAAAAATCTTAAATTTTTTTGAAAAAGAAAGAAAATTAATCTTCCACTACTTAATATTAATAATTATACCCTTCACCAGAGGTAACAAGGGTATATATAAGTTTGTCATTCCGTTTGTAATTTCTACAATATTCATTTGTGACCCCATAAAGTATATATATTCTGAATCCTTATAGATAGGGAAGTCGATTGAGCCATGTCCTTCTGTCTGTCTATCCGTCCGTCTGTTGAAATCAAGTTTTCTCAGCACTTCGATGTCGTACGGACACGTTAGTAATACCAAACGATTAGAAATTCTCCTGAGATGTTTGCTATTGAAAACCAGTAAAATCGCCTAATAACTGACCGATATATAAGCCAAAAAAACGACTACCATCTATTGAAATCAAGTTTTCTCAGCCCCTCGATGTTGTACGGACGCGTTATTGGTATCAAACAATATTTTTCGAGACATCGGCAAAAACATTTTTTTTTTATGGAAATACACGTAGTGATGGGTATATAAGAATTGGCACCGCCAAATATAGCGCTCTTACTTGTTATATTTAAAGACAAATTTTGCTAAATCATCTATAAACATTTAAAAATTTTCAGCTCTTTAATTTCTTCATCTATTTGCTTTGTCTATAATATTATAGTTTCCAAAATTTATTTTGCTCAAGGCTATTTAACACACAATAAAAATGACAGCAACAACTGTACTGTCTGATAAACATAATTATGCCAAAAAAAGATAGAAGTTTTGTAGATATTTCACACATATGTTTGATCATCATTTGTTTAAATATTTTAAGCAAATAATAAAGTTCATAAATACGTTTACTTGTTTATTTTTCATAGGTTTTGTGAAGACAGGTGTATGAATATTTTAATATTTTAGCCTTAAATAAATATTATAAAACAAATCATTATATTATTTGTGTTAGTGCAACAGCACACACACACATGCATATAAATTATTGTTCTAAAATATACACATTAAAAGACAATAAATGATAAATGAAAAAAACTAAATAAATTGTTTTAAATGCTTTACAGCCAAGACTTATATTCTTTGTAAGTAAATAAATTTTATGAGAAAGTATTTGAAATATATTTTAAAATATCTGTCTGTCTGAGTATTTGGTTTAATTGCCTTGTAATTTATACGCATTATGTTATATAAAAATCATTGCAAGATGGTGTAATTTTTGTAATTTATAATCATTTTTGAGAAGAAATTTATTATAATTTTCTTTATTAAATGTCATTTGCATATATGTTTCTTTTGTTTTGCAATTGCAGCTATTGATGCGTATGACTAATATTTAATTGCATTAAACTATCTTTATCACTCATACGTCTGTGGGGAATACATTTGTGGGGAAAATGTAAAGTAAAAATTGTTTAACAAAAAAAAATTATTAAATAAATTAGTAAATTTAAAAAATTTACATCTTAATTGATTGTGGTTAACAGTCAATAATACTTTGTATGTAATTAAGACATATGTCTTATATTATTATATTACTAATTGGACAAAATTAATATGACAAACTAATACATATAAAATATATAATAGTTAATCTTACAAAAGTTTCCGGCACTAGTCTCTGTGTATATACATTAGTATATTTAAAGCTACACTATGCTCGATATGTTAAGGAGACATACGTTTTTTTTATCCAAATATTTTTTCTATAAGTATAGTGTTGAAACAAATATTATCAATCAACTAATTGTTTACGTTATTGATTTTCTTCTCATTTAACAGGCAATAAAATTTCGTTTTAAATAATACATAAAACTTGTTTTTCTTGTTTGCAGAAATTTAACGTGTAAATTTTAAAATTCTAAAAAAAATATATATGTTTCTTTATTGCCAATAAGTGTCATATTAGATTCGCAGGGGCTTCTTCTATAATAAAAAATATAACACAAGAAAAATGTTTAAATTTTATATTTTATTAGGGTATATATCAGTTTACCATTCCGTTTTGCCGAAAATATTATTATTTGTGTAATATTATTCAGAACGTTATTTT
>NDXZ01050372.1:0-12620 GCA_003055125.1 Paykullia maculata
CTTTCTAATAAAAAAAAAACCTAAAGTAGATTTGGCAACAAAACAGATACTGAAGGCTGGGCTACCTCTCCAAGCACAAATCTGTACAAAGGAAATATTAAAGGATCATCGCGAACGTGATTTCTATTGGAGGCTGAAAATAATATCAAGGTAAGTGGAAGTTTTACTTGGGTCTCCTTTCCAAGAGGCAATCGGTATTCATGAGAGCTCTCCCATGCTAGCTATACAAGTAGTGATCGTTAAGATTGTAAGAGTATTAAGAGAATAGGCGCACCCGCTTAACCTGAGATTCAAAAATAATGAAGGTTAAATTAAAAAAAGAACTATCAAAACAAATGTTTACTAACTCGAAATATTTTCGATATTTTTCCGACAACAAACATTTAATTAGTTGCTAAAATCTTAGAAAATATAAACCTTCAAACAATAAGTTTTTAAATCAAAACTGCAACAGGTAAAATTTATTGGCTTTTATTTTTAATTCTCGATCTGTAATGTTCGTTTAAAAAAAAGAAACAAAATTCTGCTACTTGAATTAGTTTAAAGCTTTTAGCATTTTTTTTAATATTAGAGCCTTAAATTTACATGAAGAAGGAGTGAATTTAAGTAAAATGCCTAAATTAAAATTGTTTAATGTTATTTTAAAATTTTTCGCTAACCGAATTAAGTTTTAACTAAGTTGATCCGTTAAAAATATATATTTTTTCTATTTCTAAAAAAGTTATGTTTTAACCTTTTTTTGTGTAAAAGTCATTGGTGTAGAATATTTGCCATTCGATACAACCGAATAGTGAATTTTTCTTATTTCGATTAGTTTGTAATTCCGTGTTTTTACTCACTTCGCTTATTTCAGTTTTTTATTTTATTTTTCCATAAGAATTTTGCTTTAGAAAATATAAATTTATTTATATGGATTTAGTTATGAATTAGCTTGTCAGTTGTAATAAAATCAAATATTTTTGTTTTGTTCAGTTTGTCTTATACAGCCTTCAAGTTTATATATTTGTACAATAGAGATGTTCATGTAAAAAATAGTGTTTCGTATTATGGAATTAGGGTTTGAGTGATTGTTTTATTATTTGTATTATTCAAAATATTTTGTCAGTTTTATGCGTAGTTTATATTAACTGTCACATGTTATTTGTTTCCAAGTGATAAAGACAAAAGTTGTCTTTTGAGACGGATAGGAAGGAATGTTATTTATAAAATTTTGGTTTATTTAGCAGTTGTTATATTTAATTTTGTTGTTGTTTTATATAATTTTGTACAGTAAAAAAGAATACAGTTTCTACTTTAAAATAAAACAATTGAACAAATAAATCAAAACTTATGATCCAAAGATTTTTCTTTTCCCAAAATCAATTCAACTTATGTTTATTTAAAAGGTCCACTGGTGGACAAAGTCTTAAATTAAAACAAGTGGCTTTTGGAAGTTGTTCTTGATTTCAAATTTAAGTATTAACAATCTTCAAACTAAAGAGACTGCGTATGGTTGTAATTCAAATTGGCTTCAAACCTTTTTATATTTGTAGTTCTTATGCTTGTAAAATAAACAGACAAAGTGAATCCATTGTGATAGTCCAAAATACAAAAAATTGTGTGTAAAACCGGGTAAAGCAGGAACACTGATACAACTCTCTATATTTGGTGGTATAAAAAGGGAGTGAACTATTTTGAACTTTTAAAATCAAGTGAAGGGATCACAGAAGACTTGTATCAAACACAATTAATCTGTTGGAAGAAATTGTTGCGCAAAAACGACAAAAACATGCGACCTAAAACGAGTCCATATATTTTACTTATAACAATCCATTGCCTTAAGTCCATTGGATGAAAATTTTACTCCAGCTGCCGTTTTGCTAAGACATTTCCTAATTCCTTTCTAATAGAAGTCTTAAAAACTTAGTAGTTATATGTAATTTTAAGTGTGCATGACAGCTTCTTGATGAGTTCTTGCCTGTTTAGCATTATGATCTGTTGGCTTGCGGAAAGTATGTCTAATGTATTTCCTTTTTTATCATAAGTGTTCCATTTCGTTTGTATGTATTTCAGTATTAAATAAAACTTCAAGAAGATTTTATGTCAATTCTGGCCTCAGCTATTTTCTTCTTTCAATATTTTTGTTTAACAAAATTGATTTAAAACACCTTAACATATATATTTTAAACTTATTTTTAATACACCTTAAAAATGTTCAAACAATTTTAAACCAAAATGAAGTTTCTCAAATAATACACCTTTGTATGAATGTAACATAATAACCATCTTCCTTTGTCTCCTGACAGAAGACAGACAAGTGCCAAATACCACTGCAGAAATAACTGTTATCCTACAGGATATTATCCTACAGGATATCCTACAGGATATTATAATTTTTTTGTCTCAATACAAAAAAAAACCTTCCAAATTAATATCATAATTTGCTTTATAATTAAAAATTAACCGCCTTAAAAATTATATTTAATTTCTGAACACAAGATCTAGTTTTTTGTTGCTTAAAACGTTTTTTTTTTTTTTGGTTTCCCATTTTATCAAGAAAAACTTTGATTAAAGTACCAACCTCTTTTTGATGTGCATTGTTATTAATTAAACCAAAATTTTATTATTAAATTTTTAACGCAAAAGCACTTGAAAAAAGTTTTGCGGCGTCTGCTTAACAACAGCAAAAACAACAACAAAAACAGCATCAAGCGTTTAACATTAATCACAGTTAGTTTAAACTTAAGAGCTGATATGCCATGAATAAGTCCTGATGCCGACGTTAGCTGTTAAAGGCAGAGCAGACAAGAAGTAACATTCAAGTGTTGCTAATTTAAATTAGCTGCTGGATAAAAAAAAGACTTTAATTTGTTTGTGTTTTTGTGTTTTACGATATTTTCTTGGCACATTTTAAAATAAATATTTGGTTTTGCTTTCAAATACAAATAAAGGAGATTTAAATTTGATTGAAAATTAAAAAAAAATTTTACATATAAACTCTGTTATTTGTTTTAACTCTAACATAACCATATAAATACATACGTAGGTACATGCACATATTTTTATATTCTTTGTTTTTATTTAAATAAAATGCTTTATATCTGAGATAGATTAGAAGACACAATATTAAAATAAATATACAAACTTAAATACAATATATTACACTTGACTTATCTCTAAAAGAATCTTTTCGATTATAATTTCAAATATAAAATCATAATTTTACAGGAAAACCATCTTCCACATTTAGATTTCTGAGAAGTTTTACCTTTTATCTTCTTCTTCTTTCTTCTGCTTCTGTATTGTTTCTTTTGAAGTAATTATTTGTCTTCTGGCTTATACTACATAGTTGTTTCCTTACAAAGACTCTTTTAAGATGAAAAGTAAGAAATTGAGGAAGCAAAACTATGAAAGGAGAAGTTAAAAAAATTTTATTTCATGTTGTTGCCACAACAAATAAATGTAATTACAACTTTTGTTTTTAAAAAAAATATAGAAATAAAAAAATTTAATAATATTAAAACTTTTGAAACAATAGGGCATAACTTAAATAAATAATGGTATTTTAAAAAAAGAGTTGTCATATTATTGTACTACAATAACAGTTTAAGATTAAAGGCAGCTTATTGCAAGCAATTCTAATACTAATAAGAGATCTGTTTAAATTATTTTATTTTGTTTTTATACTTTTATAATTATCATTGCATAAGAATTATATTATTACATTAATAACTCAACAATTGTGCAACAGAATCAGACGAGATTGGCAGATAAGCTTTCTATTAAATTCTTTTTTTTCCAGATTATTTAAAACATATTTCTTTACTTTTGTTTAGAATGCTGAATTTTGAAATTTTCTATAGTCATATCAATATACACATGCTGTAACACAATATATAATGAAACTTGAACTAATTCAGACACAGTGGCGCTTGATTTTTTATACTCGTTATAAATTTTTTTTAATAAAAAGTTTAAGATAATTAAGGGGTAAAAATGTTTAAGAGAGATATCATTCATTGTTATGTTAATTTTAATATTTTGAAATAAAACGGAAGGCAAAACACCGAGAGACAAGTTTTGGATCCAACTATACCTCTGCAATTTTTAACTGATTTACTACTGTTCTCAACTATTAAGTTCTCCGTTAGCCCCCTGACTTAACCCTCATACGTTCCTCGAATTAAGTTACAGTTAAGTTCTTCGGCTGTGTAAAAAAAAAATTACAAACATTTTTTTTTTGCTTATATCTCGTTAATTGTCGGATTTTGGTGATTTTCAATAGCAAGCATCTAAAACTAAGCAAAAGAAAATTTGTGATCGTTTGATACCAATACCGTGTCCGTACGACATCGGGGGGCTACGAAAAGTTGATTTCAACAGACGGACAGATACACAGACGGACAGATACACAGACGGACAGACGGACATGGCTAAATCGACTTCCCTATCTATAAGGATTCAGAATATATATATATAATATATATATGGGGTCGCAAACGAATATTGTAGAAATTACAAACGGAATGACAAACTTATATATACCCTTATCACCTTAAGGAAAGGGTATAATAACAAGTTAACTTAAATCATTCATTAAATTCAATTAAATGTAGGTACATATATTTAGCTTTTGTATAATAGTAACTTATTCTTAAAATAGGTTTTCCTTTCAGGACCCTAAAGTCATTCTTCTTCTTTTTTGTAGAAGACGTAGAAGGCTCTTCTGATTGGCATATGGTGTTCGAGACCCTCCACATTCATATGTTTTATAATAATTTCCCATATGTTTTATAATAATTTCCCGTTTTGGCAAAATACAGACCCTTTTTTTAATCTATTTAACTAACTTTTAATATTGTTTTTAATATTAAAAAAAAACCTAACCTTCTCCTTAATTATTTAAAAAAAATTATATATGAATATTTAAATAATATTAAAGCTCTTTTCTTATCAACATGTCTGGTTTTAATGTTTTACACACGCATACACTTAGACTATTTGGTGGATGTCAATGTGTCCGCCTGCAAGTGAATATTAAAATGCACCCACGTAAATTAACACACAGTTATGTACGTATGAGCTTATGTGTAGGTGTGTGTGTGTATATATATATAAATATATCAAACTATCCCCTGGGAATTGTTGTTCTTGCTGTAAACAATTGTTATTTTAACACTTATTTCACTTAACCAACACTTACTTTAAATTATTTTTCTTTTAGTATTTTTTATGTATATTGAACACACTTTATATATAAATATTATACATGTGTGAGTTGATGTAATGCACAAATACACACATTTACTAAATGTCGTCATTCTTCCCTCTTCAATCTCTGTTATAAACCCTAGTTTCAAGTTGCGGACAACCACCAGAAGAACTACTAAGAAGAACAACTGCAAAAAATATTAAAGTAAAAATCTATAATACACATAAAATCCTTGAGGCCGATATTTTAATTTAAGATTTTCCAACAAAAACTAACAAACATGTATGCACAAAAATTCATACGCAAACAATCAAACCGAACAAACAAAGCCAACAAACAAACAAGCAAACAAACCAAACCGAGCCCAGTATGAGTAGTCTTGTGTTTACATAAAAGTTCCTTTACATTTCCTACGATCCAACAGGAGAAGGAGGAGACACAGTAGGAGACTTGATACTTTGGTGACGGTGACGAAATCGTCTGACATTATGCCTGACTACATGTCCAGGCCATTGGCTGTTTGTCCCTATCGGTTTTTGTTTTTCTTCGTAACAAAAATACGATTGAAAAAAGAAAATAAAAATCCTTGTATGTTTTTAATTACATACGTACATGTTTATTTGGTAGAGGGACATATAAAATTAAAAAAATTTCATTGCACCTACACGTTTGTATACATACATATGTTTACTATGTATCATTGTGTGTTTGTGTAAACATGCACATGTGATTACAATACGATGATGACAAACATTTTTGCACTTGATTTTGTTGCATATTTGTTAGGTAGAATAAAACGTGGACAGTGTTGAAGTGTTGAAAACAAAGGTAACAATAAAAAAAGGACTTTTTTTATTCAGCTTTAATATGGTCATGGTTCTGCTACTGGGTTGTATTTGAACTTACTAGCACCCTGCTATTTTTCAAACTTTTATTTTTTTAGACCTGTTACCCTACCTTAAGCTAATAATATGCATAGTTTGGTAGCTCTTAAATGAAAATTTCTTCCGATTGAATTAATATAAGCAACTGTCAAAAACAAACAGTGTGTTTCATGGACGAAAAATTTAATACATTTTTTGGAAACAAATATTATTTTAAGTTATGAATTTTTAGTTTTAATCTCTTAATCTTACTTTTGAAATAAGATCATCAGTGTAAGCCATCATAAACTTATGGAAACAAACATCAAGTACTTGACGTTAATTTTTTATCATCATATTTTTGACCTTAAAACATAGATTAGGTGCAGCAAGTGAATTACTCAATGAAAAATACCGCTTGAGAAAACCTACACTACTGCTATGAAGCTGTTGGTCTTAATACAACAGAGCAAGTCCATGGATACATAAGTATATTTCATTATCCGTCGGCTGTGTGTTTGTCGTTGTTTTGGGGCATTTTTATATTTATTGTAAGGAGTGTAATAAAGTACATCAACACACAAATTCAGATCTATAGGTACAGAAACATAACAACAGCAGAGTAAAGCAAGTAGCATCGAACAAACACTAAAGTCTGTGTACTTTTTTTTCTTGAATAACAAACATAGGAACAAAATGTGTAAAAACCGCAGACATCAAGTGTAACTACAACAACAGAGTTTCCCTCAAGCATATCAGGTTGAGGTTTTCATCTTGTACAACAAGTCCAACTACCATATTTATAGCCATCAGCCAGGCAGGCACCCAGTCATGCGAACGACCAAGCACTACAACAATTTTGTTCATCAGTTTGTTTTTCTTATCCCAACTACAGATCGTTAGAAACCAGCAAGACAGATAAAAAAATACTTCATGTGTGAAATGCATTTATTTTAAAGATAAATTACAAAAATATTGAAATTATTATATTAAAAGAAAAGATTATCTCAAGTTGTTATTTAAATGTACCAGAACAGTTGTAATTGTTTTAACTTGATTTTGCTAAATTAAATAAAATTTAAGAAAATTAAATGCTACAAATCAAAAACATTATTGTACAATTTAAGTTTTAAGTTTAATAAATTTTTTCAATCACTTATTTCTCATGCATAAAGACTACCTTTTATTTGTTTTTTTATTGCCTAAAACTATGCAGCTGTTGTTTATGTTTACATCGTAAGCCTATATGACATGTAATCTCTTACACATGTATGTATATATCTATGTAGGAACTCATATATATGGTCAGCTATAATATTAGTAGGCAGACGATATCAGTATGGAAAACAAAACAAACAGAAAAAAAATCTAAAGAAAACAAGTCATGCGAAAATAAAATCATATTTTTTTATTACATTTTCTTATTGTTTCAATACACTCAAAACGTCATATTGTTTTGTATAATACATGAGTTTTTTGTTTCAGCTTTTCATATTTATTTTTTTTTTCACATTTCAATACATTTTTTTCTTTAGTTTGTTCTTATGGCATTTCTTTAAATGTTTCCTGTCTCTTTACATGTTCTCTTACATCTTGTTAAAAGCAAATATTTATGTATCTGTGTCTGCCTATATGATAACGAATATTTGTGTATGAGAATATGTATACCTTTACTAAGCCTTAAAACACTTAAATGAAATGATATGGAATCAAAACATCTGGACATTAAGATTTTACAAAATAAAAAAAAATTATAATAAATATTGGTTTGATTTTTTATTTTTTCTTAAGAAAATAAAATAAAAAAATACATTAAATTTCACATCAATGAACATTGCTTTCTTAAGCGGAAGAATAAAGTGGTTCATATGAATATGTATTACATATACATCTGTATGTATGTATACACATGGGTAAACTCACATGTATGTTTGTATTCGCCCAATTTCACATAATTGTAAAAGTATGAATTCAGATGTGGGTTTTTTTTTGAGTTTAACATTATAATATGTTATACGTTAAATTAAAAGCAAAAAAATCGTTAAAAAATACCTAAAGTTATAATGTGGCTAGAAATAAGAGATACACAAATTTACGTATAGTTTTTATATATGAAAAAAGTTAATTGTTTAATAGTTTTTTCGTTTAAAGTTTCCTTATTAGACAGTATTTTATCACGCAATTCTCTGTAAATAAAAACAACATTTTTTATATATAATAATACGTTTTTTTAAGCAGATTTTTATATACATTCCACTCAGCTAGTGTCGAAAAATTTATTGTTTAGAGAATTTTGAGCCAATCTATTGATTCTAATAAAAAAATAAATAATTTTGTGATCTTTTGCAAAAAAAACTCATAAAAAAATATTATTAGTTTATAAAACAATACTTTAAAACTATTTTTATTAACTGGAAATTGTTTTCATTTAAACTAAAATATGAAAGTTTATTTCAAATCGATTCTACATAGTAAAAAATATAATTTTAGTAAAAGACATCATGTTACATATGTATTTTTACTACATACATAAATAATTTTGACAACTATTTGAATTATAATCGTTTTGTTTAGTCTGTTATATTTTTAACCGTATTTTATATAAACTTTCTTATGTTAGGGGTATTCGTTTAGTCCCTTAAATGGCTCTTATACCTCTTAAACTTTTAATTTTATATGCAAGTTTAAGAGTTTAAGGAGACTAAGAGGCATTTAAGCGATTTAACAAATCGCCTCATTATATTTCAGCTTTAAGCTTAAACTGATACATTAGCAAATTTCTTTTATATATTTTTAATCTGGAACTTTTTTGTTAGGAATAATTAAGTCAGATATAACCTATAATAATAATTATTTTCAAAGATCAATACTAATTCTTTAAAGTCAGTTTGTTTGTTTTATTTCACAAACCAATTGTTCCTTCATCTTTAACATCATAAAGTTTTTTTTTGTTAAAAAATATTTAAAAAAATATATTTTTACAAAAACCATTATTTTATTTAAAATAATATCTAATAGATATTGCTAAGAACCAAAATTTGTTCGCTATTTCCTTTCCGTTTTGGATCACTCAAGGTGATTAAGAAATGAAAATCCAATACTATTTATATGCAAGTTTACACGTTAATTGACTAAAAATCTTATATCACTCATGCATATTTGTAAAACAGAAAATCTACTTAAAGTATTTTAATATTTTAAATGAAAAGTAAAGATAAGAAAAAATCAATTTTCTTTCTAGAAATATCTTCTTTAATATGACGAAAAATCGAAAATACTTAAATATATATGAATACATAAACAAATTACAAACATATGTACATATATACAAATAACCATATTGCAGCGTACAGAACACCTTAAATTACATATCCATATAAACATATATATAAATAAAGCATGACTGATGATGATATGGTTTGTGGTAAATTGCTTACACTACACTTGTACAGAAATTCAATTAACAATTTAAGAGAATATTTTTAATTTTTTTTTTTATCGTAAAACATATGTTGGGCATCAGTGGACAACAGTGTGAAATGTTGTTAAATTTGTAACTTTTTCTTTTAATTTATTTCACTTTTAAAACAAAAGTAAAAACACAGCATAAAATATTTGGACAAAAAGGAATATTGTTTTTCGTTAAAATGTCCCTACATGTGTTTGCATGCGAAACAAAACAAGTCACACATTTATGCAAAGACATTTTCATTTTTACGCTTTATATATTTTTGTCGTTAAACTGATTGTACTTTACACAACCTCCGGCTAAAGGTAAAGAGCCTTAATTTTATAAAGCACAAATGTTTGAATTTTTTATTTTATTTGCTCTATCCTTTTGAAAAATTATAAATTCAAACTGATTGTGCTTAATATGACCAGCTACTTTGACTTACAAATGTATTACAATATTTTTGTGTAAAAAGTTCTTTTTTTATTCTTTACTGTATAATAAACACAATAACTTGTGTTTGTTATATTTTACTTGAAGGTTTTGTAAGAAAATACTAATATTTATTTAAAGTGCAATATAGAAAATTAAATTTTAATTAAGACCATGAAGAAATAGTTTTCCTTATAAAAAAAATTAATTTTTTAACATTTTGAAAGTTTTGTAAAGAGGCTTAAAGTATAACTTAACGAAATTATGCGCAATTTTATACTTTTCTTTGACACACACAGTTATAGTATTTTTTCATGTTACAGTACAAGTTTGTACATTTATGTATTAAGGATGCTTGTATTGGACTTAAGTCAACATTACTCTAAAAAGGACTTAAATACTGCTTTAATGGCAGTCAAGTTTTATCATTAAAACCAATCTCTTTTTCTTTGTCTTAAAAACGCATTTTTACTACGTAAACGAACACACAAAGTGAAGAAAAGAGCTCTATTTTTTTTTAAGGGAGTTCAGTAAGCCATGAAGTACCAAAAAGCAAAAAATCATATATAAATATTCAGGGAAAATGGCTTTTTAAGAAAGCCACAGTCATTTTGTGTATTCAATCGAATAGTCGTTCTTAACTAAAGCAGCCCTTATTCGTACTCAAGGAGTTCCACAATGACGAAATTGAAAACTCAATTAATAACCCAAAAGAAAAAACTCTAAGTACCTATTACATAACTGAACCTTTGCTTTAAAACTCAAAGTAAATAATAAAAAAACCATTGAGAATTTAATAAAAATATAAGCATGTTTACCTACAAAATTTACAATATTTGCTTTTTATATCACTTTTAGTAAAAAAAAGGCTTTGATTTATTTCTTTAACAACTCGATATGGTCTTTGAAAATAATGCCTTTATCTAAGATGTAATTAAAAATTTTTATATAAAACTTTATGCCTGTTACGAATTTAAATATTTGCTGATATATTCAATATATAGATATAAATCGTATACTTAATATATTATTTTATTATATCGAATATAACGTATTCGCCAAATAGTTTAACCAAGGTTTTTAAAAATAAACTATAACGTGTAGCTGGTCACATTAAATATAAACATTTTAAAAACATTCTCTGCAACTCATAGCCACAAACTTTTACACGTTCACGTAAAATGTGTTGCCATTTTTACACCTGCTTGTTTCTTAATGTTTAAATATTTTGTCTTTGTGTTTTGCTTTTTATGTCATTCCTCCATTTTTGTTTTGTTTTCCTTTTACTGTGTTAAACTTTGTGCAAAGTTTGCATTTATGGTGTTTTAATTTAATTTTTATGCATACATTTAAATGCCACTAACCAACTCACTTATTCGTTATTCCATTAAAGTATTTTGCCATGATTCTTATTTTTTAAACTCCTTTATAAACTCAAAGGGTCTGCGATCTATGTACGTTTTATCTGTTGTTTTTGTGTTTTGTAATTTGCTATGGTTTTGAAAGTTCTTGTTAAATATATATTGTATGTGTATGTACATATATGTAGGTTCTACTTCTATTAAGGGAAAAACAAATAAAATATTATTTTATTTATTAAAAAAAGGGGCGTAAGTTATAGTACTAATAAAGTTTATGTAAAGTTGTTTGGAAAATTGTTATTACCAAAAGAAAAACAACAGTAAAAAACACATGTATAAACAGAAAACTAAGTTTAAAATAATGGTAATTAGCTTGCTCTATTACCAAACTAGCAGTCATATTGAAGCAAAAGAAAAATAGAAAGTAAGTACTTGGTAAGTAAAAATTGAGCTGGGCCCTAACAACATTTTTAAAATGCAACTTTAAGAAATCCTATTTTATTTGCAATAAAACCAATTTATTGAACATTAAATTATGATCATTACTAACCTTTTTTTGCAGCAAATGAAGCAAACAAGCTTTTGCAATCTAAAAAATGTAAATAGAGCAAACAAAAATTTGTTTCTGTATGTTTGCAGTCAAAGTGTAAATAGCTCACATTTTTAATATTTTTCTAAAATAATTTATTTGTGTTTATATGGCAACAGTTATAGAAACTAAATTTAATTCATTTGAGATCATTGAAAATACTCTGTAATGATATAGAAACCTGAAGGATAAGTCATTGTAATGTTAATAGTGTTAAAACTAGATTTTTCTTAATTTTGTTTAAGATGAAATGAGTTTTCACTAAGATCCCCCCCAAAAAAAAACCCCTTAAGTAAAATAATGTAGTGTGAAGCAGCATAGAAAATATGAACTCTATTTTGGTGACATGAAACAAAAACAAGAAGGACCATTATCGATTGCAACTCGCGTTTGGTACTTTGAAGCAATTTTGAAGTGCTCAAGAGGCTGCAATTGCTGTTTTATACTTAGCGCCACATAGAACCAGTACAACCCATGTTTCATTTTCCATTTGAACAAATTCCAAATAAGTTGCCCATAGATTGCAGAGCAAAAATAAAGAAGTACAAAAAATTACATTTGACGTTTTGCTAGTGTCTAATAACAGTTTTAATAAAGCACATTATTTAATTTAAGCACTAAAATAATATACTATTTCCATAAAAGTGTGCATTCCAAATCTATATATATAAAATAGTAAGATGACTGATTGACTGATTGACTGATTGATTGATTCATCATCGCACAGCCTAAA
>NDXZ01050387.1:9805-33385 GCA_003055125.1 Paykullia maculata
CAAATCTTATATACCCTTCACTAGGTGTATTTATGTATGTGTGTGTATATGTATACTTATGTATGTACATATGTATTAGCATGTCCGAAAAGTATGTAAAGGCTTAGAAAACTTGATTTTTTTTTATGATATTAATTTGATTTCATATAGGTTTTACATCCAACATTTTTTTTGCCTATATCTCGTTAATTGTCGTATTTTGCTGATTTTCAATAGCAAGAATCTCTGATCGTTTGATACCAATAACGAGAAAAGTTGATTTCAATAGACTGACAGACTGACGGACGGACATGGCTAAATCGACTTCCCTATCTATAAGGATTTAAAATAAATATACTTTGTGGGGTCGCAAATTAATATTGAAGAAATTACAAACGGAATGACAAACTCATATATACCCTTGCCACCTGTGGTGAAGGGTATAAAAACAAAACTAAAAAAAGAAAAAGAGATTAAAAATAATTATTGTGCTTAAGAAATTTAATTAAAAATTATTTTATTAAAGTTTTCATTTCTCATTTAAAAATTATTTCAATTAAAAATATATTTTGTTTTTAAGTTTAATTTAAATTCTTGAATAAATTGTTTTATAATTATTAATAAATATTTACCTTCTTTGTTTTTATTTTGAATTAAACAGTTATTCAATAACGGTTCATTTAATGTAATTTTTTATTTATAAATTATTTACGCCACACTTTGACTGAAATTATCAAAAGATAACAAAAAGAAATTTATATATTATTTATAGTCGATTTTGTTTTTATTGTTTATTTTTGATATAATTTTGCATAACCTTAAACAAAACAATGTTAATTTATTTTGTATCTTTATAAAAAAAACAGGCTGCATAAACATTATCCATCAAATAAATGATGTCAAAAGAAAAATCATTCCATTTAAAACTTTCACAATATTTACAAATTACCATTAACAGTTAATATTTGTTGCCTTTTGTTCCAAACACACTACAACTTTTGTTGTCTGTAAGTTTGTCTCTTTTGTAGTTGCCACTGTCATTTGTATTCGGTTTGTTGTGATAAATAACTCGATAAATATTTCAAAACTTTTAACGTTTGGGTTTAATTTGTTTTGTATTTAATGTAAACAAAAGAAAAATGACTACATAAAATTACATTATTTTTGGCTTAATTAGTTTTTTGTTTCGACACCACAAACAAACACAGAAACAAACTAAATGTAAGAACTTTTGTACAATATGGATTAGTAACTTTCAGCGTCAGCTTGTGCTTGAAGGGAAACCACAGTGTTTACTTGATATTGTGTTTTTGAAAACAATGTTAAATATTAAAAAGTCGCATCTCTGTGGATAATTAAAGGCATAAGTTAAGCGTGTGAAAATTAACGGAAATTTTCCAATAGGGAATAAAAAATTTGTATTTGGCCTTAATACCACGATAGAAACGGGCTGTTAGTCTTTTATTGCATAGAAAACTGGAAAACTTTAAACCAAAAATTGTTTTTGTGCCCGAAATTATGTTTCATTATTTTTTTTTAAGAAAAATATTTGATGAAAGTTACCGTATATATGTGGAAGTTTTCGGGGAGCACACTTATCATTGTGGTTTTGACGCAAACAAAATCGTTTGGGAAAACCACAAAAGCTCAAAGCCGTAGAAGTAGTGTCAAACACAACAAAAACTTGCTTAAAAATTTATTAACAAACAAACAATTTTGTACCACATTAATTTAAATTTTTTGAAAAATATTTTATAAATAATTAAAAAGTTTAGAAAAACCAATATTGTTTTCTTGAAAATTACATTTCAAAACTTATAAAAACTTTTAACTTGAAAATAAACAATTTCAAGTTGGGCAAAAAACAGTTTCAAAAATAAAAACTTAAATTTAAAAATATGAAAATTGTTTTATTAAATTACCAAAAAGGTAAATTGAAATATTTCTCATTTAGTTTGTACCAGATTGAATTACCTTGTTTATTTATATATATCAAATTATATATTTATTGTGCCAACAAAACTTCTACGAGACAACAAGAATAATGCAAATAAAATATAGCAGAGAATAATTATTTGTTTTTATAAGGCCACTGCAAAATAAATAAATTAGATTTGTTGCTGCTTTTGTAGAACTAACTTTTAATTAGAGTCATCCCAAAGTTTTTCATTTAATTTAAATCTCATTAAGAATATATAAAATAAGTTATTGTTATAAGAATAATTTAAAATACAACTCTTTATATCAATAAGAAAGGAAATGCCTTAAAAAAGTTGGTTTTTTTAACATAAAGAAGGAAAAAGTTCAAAGATCTTTGGTTCTTTAACAACAAAAAATGTTGGTTCTTTAACAACAAACAATTTAATAAAAATCAATTTATTATAAAAAATCGAGGTTTAATTTTGCTCTGTGTGCAGGTGTATCATATATCAAATCGTTTTCTTTTTTTGCTGTTCTAACACTCACACTCTTAATAATAAGTTTTGCTGACAGATATACAGGCAGTGAGGTCTGACGATAAACTAAGTCATTGATTATCAATCATTGAGGCACACTCGGTTGCAAGTTTCAATAAATCTAATAAAAGATATGCTCCAATAAATTATTATAACTTTTTTTATATTTTGATTAAAAATTTATTAGTCTTTTCACTTAGAGTCTTCGTGTACGTAAATGCAAAACTGCTTTTTATTTTTTTAACCTATATTTCATATATAATTTTCAAAAGTTTAACAAATTAAGTTTTTAAACTTGAATTTGAACTTTTTGGAACGTCTTGTTAATATATTTATTTATATTTAATTTTTTAATTAAGCTTTAGATGTTGTTTTATATAGAAAGAAAACTCAATGCCATTTTTGCAGTTTCTCTGGATATTTGTTAGTTTTTGATATTTTTTTCAGATACAATTTATTACATTTTAACGATTACCCTTAATATTTATTATTACTAAAATGAGTGCGCGTGTATTGTATTTTTGTTTTACACTATTTTCACCCTCCCCTAGTCCTTAAATCGGTTAATGGAAAATTTTCAAAAATAGAAAACAAACGATAATAAAACAATTTATAAAATAAGTTGTTTGGTGGGTTTTTTTTGACAGATAACGATGCATAAAATAATATATAAATTGAAAGGGGTACGTTGTCTCGAATTTAATGAATATAATTGAGTTTTTATACTGTTGATTACGATTGAGTATCTATTTTTTGTAATAATTGCAAGAAAAGAATGCTGGTTTTCACTTATGTCTAAGTATGCACATATTTATATATACAGGCGCGCGGATCTATGAGGGCAAAAAAAAAGGATACGTTCGATCACGATCCGGCAAGTTAAGGATTTTACCACCGGGCTTATTAAAAAAATTAATAAGGCGCTAACGACTGCGCCAAATAAAAAGATACAGTTTTCAAATTTAATTTATTTTATTAAATGCAAACGATAACAATCAATTTTCAATTACACTCATTATTTCACAATTAAGATGATTTTAAAACATACAATTTATTTCGCAAGTAAGACGAATTAATTTAACTTCAACTGCACGCAAACGCTCCGTTGCCAAGACTGCTGTTCTAGTTCTTCTCCACCGCATACAACACCTTCCGGCCTGCTGCCCGTCACGTTGTCTCGACGCATGCAATCTTGGAAACCGCTGACTAATTTATTTCACAACTTAATGTGGTTTCAGGTTACGTCTGCGCGTGTTTGTATGAATGCGAACTCAGGCATTTCGCACGATGCAACTTGATCTACAAACTGTTGCTTTGCAGCGGTTCCCGTGCAGTCAGCAGTTTTACGGCTGGTTGGTATTGTTAACTGGCATGCATTTGTTTTTGAGAGGATTCAGCTTACGAGACTGTTGGTATGGCCTTGTTTATAGATTGCTTTTAAGCTTTCTAACATCCTAAGTCTCTTAAAGGCTCGCATTAGGTTTAGCCCACACAATTATTAAAACTGTCCCTGAAGAATCCACAGCTTTTAATAGTCAGTAGCCAAGGTCATATAGGAAAACTGAGAAGCGAATAGAAGGCATTTTTTAATATAATTTTTTAAATAAAGTAATATTTTTTATCGAATTGGTACATAAATTGCAAGGTATCCGACTCTAAAATATCTCTATTTATGTATTTTCTTTTCATGGGCGGTGCCGCAACCCCTGCTCAAGGCAAGTTTTGCTTAAATAAGGAAAGTTATATTATAGGTAATGATACAAAGGTTTGATACAAAAGATATAGCAGATCTCAGTACTTTAAAAGTAATTTTTTTGAGTTGTAGAGTAGGTGTCAAGCGCCTTTATATGGTTTTGTCGGTTTTTGCTTAAATAAGCCTACAGATATCAAAGAGGGTTACGCTAAGTTTAAGATGGCAGCTATTTTAGTTTCTCAAATATCATAAATTATATATTTCTGGCATAAAATGTATTTGAGTTGTATGTTGATCCCTTTAATTTTTGGGTCGAAAAAGTAAAGTGATATAAAAGTAAATCGTACAAAATTTTAAGGCTATTTAGGTAACCGTTCTTAAGATATGCCTTAAATGTGTTTGAGTTGTATAGGCGGTAAAACAGCCCCTGACCCAATCCTTACAATTTTTTGCTCGAATAGGTGAAATAGTGTAAGATATAGTTGTACAATATTTTGAGATGATAGATTTAACAGTGCTCTTTACATATCATAAAATGTATAAAAAATATGTGGGAGGTGCAACGCCCCTTATTTTTTTTTCATGCAAACCGTCTTCTAAAAATTACGAACGACACAAAACAAAACTTCAGGCAAATCGATCCAGCCGTTCTCAAGTGATGTGATCACATATATGACCCATTTCAATGTTATATATATATAGATAAGAAAGCATGACAAAAATTAAATTTGTAAAGATCATTTTGCTGTATAAACTATTTTTAAGCCGATTTATAGTCATAACAGTACTGAAAAAGTAAAACATTTTTACGTTTTATAGTTTGAAAATTATTTGATAAAATAAAAACAAAAAAACATTTGTGTTAATATGTTCTTTATAACTATTTTAACTGCTTGATTTATCTCATTTTGAATTTTTAATTTCGATCTGGGAATAGTTAACAGTTTTGGTTAGTTTAAAGACATGCAAAATAAGAGACCTTATGTTAAATAGTTTTAGATTTTGTATTTCTTGGCGTTGATTTATCCATAGTTTGTTTTTTGAGTTCGTAGCGGCTTTTCTAAGCGATCTCCCAATTAAAAAAAAAAAAAAATAAAAAATAAAAAAGCTTCCACAACAACAAGTTTTCACATGTATGTACAATGATAATCATAAAAATACGTGATTTTTTATTTTAAATTGGTTTTAGAAATTAAGAAAAATCAATTAAATATTTAAGTACTACTTTAAATACAACTTATTTCAATTAAAACTCTGGTTTCATTTTTATGACAGTGGTAAAATCAAATTAAATATTTATTTAAGTACCATTAAAAACAAATGAATATATATACTGTTATAATACCTTTTTACTTTTGATATTCCTGTATGTAACAGATACATTTCTCATAAAAGCTTTTTGTTTTTAATTCGCATTTAAATATATTTATTATACGCTTTTAGAATAATAGATGTTTGCTGTAAATTAAAAAAAAACACTCCTCCCATTAAGTTTCTTGTTAAAATTCTATTATTTACATTAAGTTTAATATACTTTATTTTGGCCTCATGAGTAGCAAAAAAAAAAACCATTTTCTTTTTTAAATGTTTTATTCAGACACGTTTAAGGTGTAGCAAAAATATTAATTTAAAACGTTTTTTTTTCAAACAATTCAATTTTACAATAGAAGCTTCTAGCACGAACTTTCCTTTTAATGTTTTTTTTTGGGATTAAGCTAATTTCAGAAGTATTTAATACATACGTTTGTTTGTAGTACGAACTTTAACAATTTTAATAGGGCTCACTTAGGAGGCTCTATTTTTATTTAACAAATTTAAAAAATTTCTGAACTTTGTTAAACAAATGTTTAAAATTGTGTTTGCAAGTAAACACACAGGGACTAGAAAATAATGTCTGAATTTGATGTTAGTGACGCAAAACTTATGCCGTCATTTCTTTACAGGACAATGTCATGTTCTTTAAATAAAAATAAAAATAAAAATAAATAAAAGTTGATATTTTTAAATTTCAATCTTGAAAATTTTGCTAACTTTCTTCAGCAGAAAAAAATACACACTTAAATCAACAAAAACTGAGAGTGGTATTGGCATTAAAATGATTCCGTTTAAGTTTTATTTAAAAAAAGAAATCTGTTGACATGTTTTGTAAGCTCTTTTCTGGTTTTGTGTGCTTAAGTTTTGTATTTCGTTTAAATACTTTTCTATTTCATCAAAAATACCTCCATTTATTAAAAGAAAATGTTATTGTAGAAAATCGGTGTTAAGCAAATAATTGGTTTACTTTTTTTAAGTTATATGTTCTGATAATAAGCATCAGTAAAACTCCAAGATAGCGTTAATTTGATAATTTAGCGGCTGTATTAACGTATTCTTTCAATACCTTTAGCAACAAACTAAACGTTTTTGGGGTTTTTCCAAGATAAGAATTAACATTAAACATTTTTTTGTGCATTGTTTTATAGGCTCTACGTACTCAGTCTCGGTGTTATTCATTAGTTTTCATTGGGGTAGAATAAAAATAAAAAAGAAAACGCCCTCCCTAATAATGCCGATTTTAGGCTTAGAGCTTATTGAGGCTGCTACTGATGTTGATTTCATACAAATTAATCAAAATTCAACAAATTTTATATATTTAAAAAAAAAACATTTAAAAATTCTAATTCTATATTTGTTTTAGGTTTGTGTCGCTTTTTGAAAAAAAAAAATCAGCTGGCAACCCTACTTATAACTATTAAATGGGTTTTCATCCCTTCAAATTTTGCTTTCCCAATAATCTGTTTGAAATGTATGTATGTATGTACAATTGTATGTATGTAGTTAGAAAAAGTATTTATTTTGAACACGTGTACGTATGATTAATTTAAGATAAAATTGTATTTGTAAACCAAAGTATTCATACGCACCATGTTACTGCGGCAATTGTTTTTTATGTTTTTACTCGTATGTTCATATCTAATCCCATACATACATATGTATGTATGTAAAAACATTTCTATGTAGATTACAACAAACATCAATTTAAATTGTTGAACGAACCTTTGAATAGAGATATAATAGAATTTCGAACCATTAAAACAAAATGGTTTGTAAAATATTGTTTTCGACAAGAAATAAATTTCTTTTAGATTAACCTTCTAATCAAATTTCAAAAATTCTTTTGGAATGCTTCAATAATTTTCATTTTTTCTTTTTTAACATTATAGCAATCCTTTTTTTGTTGTTGTTACTAAGACCAAACAATAAAAGTAGAAAATGTTTTGTGTTTTAGTACAACAACACATCGGCATGCAGACGTGATTTATATTAATCACTTCAGCTTATAAATACGTAAAAGAGACAAAAGTATCAAAAAAATATAAGGTTTTACCAAAAAAGGTTAAAAGGAAAAATAAGAAAACAAAAGAAAATTCTGCAGTTTGATGTATTTTACATAGATTTTTGTTTTGTGAAAAATTATTAATGATTAGATTTTTACTATTCTATGATTAACGAAAAATGCAGGATTAAAAAATATAAGCATATTTCATTTAGCTGAAATATACTAATGTATCGTATAATCCACCTTTTAGAAACACTACCAACAAAGGTTCCTACCAACTTTATAAAATTATATGATATTAAAAATTGTTGATAGCAGAAGTAAAAAAAATATAATTAGAAATAAAAATAAGAAAAAATATGAAAATTTAATATTGTTTTCTTGTTTAATTTATTCAATTAAACGCTAAATTATTTAATCGAGTTTGATGGAAAAAGTCCTTTATTAAGACTACGACACTGCACGATGTAATAAGTCACAATAAAATATATCTTTGCCAGATAATCTCAACACCTTCAATGTTTAACACAATTGCCATATGGTAGAAATCGCACAAAACATGGTTACGATGTTTTTTTTTATTAAAAAGAAACAAAAACAATCTATTCAGATTAAAGTTTTTAAACAGTTTTATTTAAAAGTATTGACGGTTTTTAGTTAAATTAAACATTTTAATGGTAGTTTAAAACTAATGTATATCATTATAACCCGTTACCAACTTAATTAACCAAAGAAATAATTAAATTAAGTCAACAATTTTATTTTCCAATAGTATTTAATTTCTCATTTTAACAGTAAGAACGTTATCTGCAAGTTAATGAATGAAAAATTTAAAGGCCATGTATGATTGTTGCGGTTCTATCATTTCAAAATTTGTTTAAAAATTCGAAGAATTTTATTAAAAAATTATTTTAATTGCTTAAGATATATTCCTTTACATTTTTCTGATACAAACAATTAAATATTTTTAAACAAATCGATATTAAAGAAAGAAATGAAAAATATTTTCTGTCCTAAACTTTCAGAGGCTGTCAAGTGTTTCCATGTTTCTCCATCACATATGTTTTACGTGCAGCTATCAAATACAAAAACTACGTAAAATATGTATAGATATGATACATCCGTTCTTTCTTATCCTGTGAAGTGTAAACAGAACATGATATCTTGCACGCTCAAGGATGTGAAAATTTAATCTTTTAAAGCTTTAGGTCTAAATAAAAGTCTATTAAAATTTCATAATTTTTTTCTTTATACAAAATCTTGCAAACGTTTTATTTTGATACATAATTTTGGTAAAATAATAACATACGTGAAACTTTTACTTAGAATATGTGTAATTTTCATATTTTAATACAAAAGACTTTTTAGTTCATCTAATCGAATTATTATCGTTTCACTTGTGCTCATTTAATGCCTAAAAGCAAAAAAAAAAGAACAAAACAAATTGTAATAATGAAAATTTATTCTTAGAAGAAATTTTTAATTTCAAATAAATTTCTTCCTTAAAAAAGTAATTACTTTTTTTGCTTGAGTTGTCTTATGTGTAATCAAAAGTATGGGATTTTAAGCGTTTTAGAACTTTTTGCTATAAGTTTAATAATACATAAGAATCTTGAAAAAAATCCACCGTTTTCATGTATAGGATGTAACTGTTTGTTCACCTTCAACTGCTTTTTATAATATTTTTTTATTTAAACACTTTACAGATACTTTTCTTAAATAATTGCACAATATGCTTTTAAATTTTGCTGAATTAAAATTGCAAAAATCTTAGCTCAATTGTCTTTTATTAATATAAACATATTTTTATATTTCGTTTATTTAGAAAATATTTTTTTTTTAAATTCATGAAGAACATTAAGGCATCTTTTTGTCCTTTATAAATGTTATACCTTATTCCGAGATAATAAACGTTTTCTTTGGCTAAAATTTTCTACGACTAACAGCCCTACACTTACTACATCAAGCCCGATAAGTTTAACCAAAATAAATGCAAACAGAAACCGAAGAAAAATTTTTCGTATCTTACAAAGTCCGCTGATAAGTTTTATTATGAGATTTAAGCAAAGCTTAGCTTAGCTTAAATCCGATTCCTCTGATTAGGGATATATAAAAAGTTGGTTTATTCTTGCTCATATGTTTTGTAAGATTTTAGGCATTAGCCTGTCAAGCTTTATTTCTCTATAAAAGCTCCTAAAAATTTGGACGGCACAACTGCTTATCATTTCAATAAGACATAATTAATACATGCGAATATCGATGAAGTAGCCGATTACACCAACGTGTCCATAAAGACGTAAAAAAAGTGCACAAAATTTCTGCTTTAGCTTTAGCTCAATTTGGTATATTTTTGCATTTGATCTTGACTTCATATTAATACAACCTTATTATTTCTTAAAAAATGGAAGAGGATTCTAACTTGATATAAAAAAAAAAATCAGAATGCCCTCAAAGTCAACACAACTTAGGCCATCGTCTCTGATTGCATTCTACCATGCAAATCCGCGGTCCCTTATTGATCAATGTTCCTTAGCTTCCTAGTTTTAACAAATATTTTTTTTTAGCAATATTTGGAATAAAACAAAAGTCTTTAAAGTTAGCTGCAAAATATTAGGCTTTAAACAGCAATTTCTGATTATAGGATGTTTATATTTCAATTCTAATCAGATAAAAAAATATTAATAATTAAAGCAGTTTTTTACAGGTGCCAAAAATCATTTTAGTTATTTTTTATGCTTTGTTATGATGACGAATAAGGAATTTTCTCCTTACAAATGTAATAAATAAATAAAAAATGTAAGTAAATTTATAAGAATCAATATAAATTTATTATAAACTTTCCGAATTCCCTTTTATTGATCTGGCAAGCCTTTGCAGTATGTACTAATACATCTACAATTTCTAATACGTTAAAAACAAATACAAAAAAACTGCTTATAAATTCTACCTTTGAAAAAAAAAAAATTAAAACCTACACATGTGTTAAGAAATAATGCGATTGATAATAAATAATTTGAACGTAAATTTTGGGATTCTGTTTTTATGACTTATATGTATAAATTTAGGCTGTCGTTTCATATTTAATATGATAATAGAACATAGAAATTACGTATAAAATTTCACATGACGTTAAGTATCTCTAAACAAGTCAACAAAAAAATATTTAAACTCTATTCTATTAAAAAAAAAAACACCCAAACGCCACCTTCCATCTCTTAATGTTTGTTGTAAAAATTTTGTTGATTATAGAAAAAGAAAAAAATTTAAAGAACGACATATCCTACCTTTAATACAACTTTATATCCTTAAAGTGTAATGAGAAATTAAAATTTTTATTGTGATTTTGCTTCTGCGGTTGTTGATACTTGAGTTGTGCGCTTAAAAACATTTGAAACTTTTGAACAATAGACACAATTAGAAAAACCCAAACAATAACTTTTTGATATATTTAATAACGAATTTTTTGGTTTGAACTGATTAGTCCTTATTTATTTAAATTTGATTAGATTAGTTTCGATTGTAGGCTTAAATATTTTGAAAATAATTTTTATATGAATTTTTTTTTAATTTTTTATTTAAACAGAAGAGACTAAAACCTTTTAATTTGTTTTTATTTTTATTTATTTTTTAATGTTTAATAAAAATATTTCACTTGTAAATTTGTGCCGCTTTCAAAAAGTATTGACAACGTTACTAAGCGAATACCCGGGAAAAACTGATTTTCACTTGATGCATGTGAAATGCCAAAAGCATGAATTTTATTTATGTGTGTGTGTGTTTGTGTGTATGTTTTCTGCTTAAGTATGCCTTTGTGGCTGCGTGTGTGCGTAAGAGTGCTTGTAATGGTATTAAGCATTGAGGCAACATAAACATGTTGAATGTGAAAGCTTTAGATAAAGAAAACTCCGGGAAAAGCTT
Organism: Paykullia maculata; assembly: GCA_003055125.1. Classification (NCBI taxonomy): domain Eukaryota; kingdom Metazoa; phylum Arthropoda; class Insecta; order Diptera; family Rhinophoridae; genus Paykullia; species Paykullia maculata. Next base: position 21,171 of record NDXZ01050387.1, read on the forward strand.
AACGTAGCATAAAAAAAAGCTTAGAGGAAAATCCAGAAGGTTTTCGCAACGATTTTCTATTTGTTTTTCATTTAAAGAGTAAAATTATAAAAATAACTCTCACAACTATTAATGGCTGAATTATTGAGAAGAGGTTTTGAGTATGTGTAATATGTCTCTCTGTGAGAATAATAGTAACAAATAAATATTGGTTAAGTGTAAAACAGTTTTTCCATACAATTTGTGTTTAAGAAGAAACTTGGAACAATAATTTGCTAATAAAAAATATTTAATAAATTTTGTATTTTTTGCTGAATTTTTATACATTTTTTTTGTTCGTAAAAAAAAAAATAATTATGGTTTTGAAAATTTTTAGCTTCATTTTTTTAAGGATATTTTTCGCTTTAAAAGAATGTTTTTTATTTAAAAAAATTTTTTTTATGACTTTTCCCTTCAAAATTTTATTTGCTATAGTTTAAAAATTTCTTATGTGGTTTTTTTTAAGATTTTCTTTTAAATTTCTATATTTAGAAAATGTTTAACGAAATTTTTATGTTTGGCAAAAATCGCATTATTTATGCGAAGGAGTTTTTTTTATTTATAAAAAACTTTTAATATATTTTTTTAAGAAAAAAAAAAAAAAAATCTATAAATTTGTTATTTATATGTAAATAAAAAAAAACATTTTGTTTTGCTGTTTATTTTAAGAAGGTAAATGTCATATTTTTTAGCAAACTCTTACATATATACATAATGAGGACCGTTTAATTTGCTGTTTTTTTAGTTTGTATCCTTTTTTTAAAAATATAAAAATTTACATATGTGAAAAATCTCATGTAAATGTTGACGCGGTTACGCCTTTAATGGTTCATACGCTGGGTCCAATTTTGGCATACTCTGCCCAACATATCGGTCGGTATCTCACGAATAAATTCTTCAATTTTGGCTTTCAGTGCGTCAACCGTTTAGTTTGTTTATTTATATATTTGATGGTTATGGAGCGACTGAACTGGCTATCGGTAGCAAAATTCTCTATGCCTATAAATCATATGTTGAAATTACGTATTTAAACAAAAGCTTCAGAAAGTTGTATTTAACTGATTCGTGGACAAACAAGCATTACTTAGTAGATTCTCATATCTATAAGGATCAAGAATATAGAGTCAAAAATAAATATTAGAGAAATTTCACACGGAATGACCAACTTATGATTGCATGTCAGTCATAGAAGGAAATAAATTTTAACAAATTTTAACATACATATGTATATATTCAAATAAATTTCTTTTATATTGTTGAATAATTTTTTTTAATATATAATTTGAAAAAAAAATCTTTGGTTAATTTTGTTAATAAAAATTTTTTAAATATATTTTTAATACAAACGTTTTTATTAAAATTTTTATTTATGGAACAGTTATCAATTAATATTCTTCTAAATTAATTGTATTTTTTTTTATAAATTTTACATTTAAAGTTATGTATGTATGCATGTTATTATATAAAAATGTTTTCTTTCTTAAAAAACTATATATTTTTTTAAATATGCATGAAAGTTCAACAGAAATTTCAAAATTGATTCCTTTTTTAGTTCTGGTCTCTTAGGTCAAAATACGTTATCTCTAAAAATTATTAAAAATTTTCCGACAATGGACAGCGATTTTATTTACATAACAAAAATGCCCTATCTACAAATGCGATTATTTATTAAATGCAAAAAGCCCTAACTAACACTATGTTCGTCAAACGTTAAATTTATTGAGAAACTTGGTTGCACTTTTTTGTTTTTTTGCTTCTCCTGTAACATTTTAAAAATGTGAGATAAGGCGTTTTGCATTTTCTGTGACGATATGTATGTATGTGTACTTTTAAATGAATTTCTTATATCGCAAATAATAATAAGCAAATTTTATAAATATTGTTTACTTTGCAATAAATGTAAGTAATTTCGGCTGTTCGTTAATAGAAACTTTATTAATTTTTTTTTGCCAAAATATTATTGTTTTGTTGCTTATAATTTACGTTGTCTGTGTCTACTTACGCTTTTGCTTATTCCACTAATTCTTGTTACTGACATTTGTTATTGTGTATGTGTGTGTGTGTGTGTTCTAACAGAAAACTTATTGTTTTTCAAAAAACACTTGCTTATTCTCTATTACTATCATTGTTGCTTTTCGAAGTTAAATTATTGCTACATTAGTTGTTCTTGTTGTTTATGCTTGCATGTGCGTGCTTTGGTTTTAAATGATCATCGTGTGTGGCTTTATATGTATATGATGGGCTCTTTGGTAACATTATTCGCATTGTGAGTCACAATATTTACGCACTACTAAACAAAGTTTACAATTACACTAAAACTAATAAACATAAATTCATACATATGTATGTGTGTACATTATTATCTGTGTTAGCAGCCACTTTAATTTACATGCGTATGAATGTTTGTACACTAAGACATATACAGAAAATATACATATGTATGTATATGTATTTGATTGCATATGGGCGTATTTCACAGTATCGTGTCATGTAATTTCAGTAAATATTTTGGATTCTACAAGTTTATGATTTCTAAAAAATGTCATAACGTCATAAGCGAAAGAAAATTTTAATACATATGACAATACCGATAGCAAATTACACGGTACTGTGTACATATATTTCTATTTACATTAAATGTGCGATTTAGTATACATAGTTAAACTGCTGACAGATAAAAATCTAGTTTGGATGTTTAACGATTAAAAAAATAAAAGTTAAAGAAATCTGGGAAGTTAGCTTAGAAGCTTTTATTAAAGGTATTCAACTACAAAATTAGAACATTTTTAATATTTTAAAGTATGTAAAGAAAATCTTTTTATATTAGATTGAAAAAAACCATTTTGATGTGAAAAGATAAAAAAATAATATTCCACTCCAACTTGTTTTAGCTTATACTAAAAGTTACAAGTCCAGTTGAATTTTTTTTTAATTGACTACGGCGAAGCCAAAAAGGCGTTAAGATCTTATGTTTTTTCGTAACTTCTAAACTACAACAAATTGAATATGGTGGGAAGTGTCCTAATCGTCCAATGCGAGATTTGTCATTAGTCGACTTTTAATATTTGGACTTATTTTAGCAGTTTCTATTTCAAACAAAATGTGCTTAATTAACCCAACAAAAATTGCTTTGTAATGAGCTAAAATGATAGAAATACAGTAGTTGCACTACTTAAATTTTGTCATTTTAACCCATTAATTTAACACGGCGTTGTCATTAAAGGCAAGTACGTAACCCGCCCGCTTACAAATTTGGATTTAAATAAGTTATTACCACTCTCATTTACAAATAGGGATTTTGTGAAGTCATTACTTTAATGTCACTAAGTAACTACTGTTAATAATCAATAAAGCAGCCTTTTAGATTTTAAATCAAGAAATGAATAAATCATTATTTTTAAAATATTATATAAATACTTGCTTTTAATATGTAAAATATCCAATTGATTGTATGAGCTTACTGTACTCATTATCAATAATGTATTATATTCGGCTTCCTTAGAACATAACTGAGGTTTGTTACTTCTGTTTTTAACGTTTTACAGAAACACTTAGAAAAAACCTTTAGAGACGGTTGGATGTTAGGATGTTAGCGGAAGGATGTTAGCTCGCTGCAGGTTTTCACAAATCGCTGCCTGCGCAGAATTTTGAGAATATTCTGGCCAGCTACGATATCTAATGAAAGGCTATGGGAACAAACCTCTCAAACCCCCGTACATGTCGAGATCCGGAGAAGAAAATGGCGCTGGCTAGGACATACCCTACGAAAACCCGCTGACAATGTCACAAGACAAGCTATCGAATGGAATTCGCAAGGAGCGATATAAAAACACTTGCATCGGACAAATCGGAGTGGAATAAATTTGTTATGGCCCTATGCTCCTTGTAGGAACTACGGGAATTTATATATATCCGTTGAAAATAAATTTTCTTAAACTTAAAGTATGTTTACCCAAATGAGAATCATAATAATTAATTTAAGTGGCTCCAAACAATATTTTCAGCCAAAATGTATGCAGCATTTTTTTTTAGATATCTCATGAATAAGTTATTACGTTTTACAATATAAACTTGTTATTAGAAAACTACTTCTTAGTAATGCAGACGGTAAGTATGAAAAGTATGTTATTGAGTAAGATCAATTCATTACCCTGTTTTTGCTGGGGATGGGGACGATTATCAAAGTGTAAATTTTTAATATAATATTTTGAATACTTTTCAAGCTTATTAAATATCAACTTAACTAGGCAACTTACTATGTACGAGTATAATTTAGTAGTGTTTTAATATAAGAGACAGAAAAAGTGCAAACAAATTGTATAGAAATCTAATATATCCACATATGTATGTCTAACTGTAGAAAAATCCTGTAATTTATTTTTCAACCTTAAACATTTTCATTTTAATGCTAGAAAATATATTTTGTTGAAATCCAGCCAATGTTTTTTTTTTATGAATCATTTTTGTTACCCAAGTTTTCACTGGGATTACAATTTATAAAGAAATATTAAATTAATTCTTGGCTTCTTTCATTAATATTACTTTACTTTTATATTTTCACTAACAAATATTTGCTTAAAACAGAACAAACGTGTTTTAAAGCTAATAATAAATTTATTTTTAATTCACATGGGCTCAACATGTGTCTGCAAAAAATACTTTTCCCTTGTTTGCCTGATTTTCTCATGTGGGATAAAGTTTAAAATTGAATTTTTAAATTTAGGCAGAAATTTACTTGTAAAAAAGTTTTTGTATTTTTAACATAACATTATAACTTAAATTTATAAAGTGTCTTTATTAAATTTTCACACAACATGAGGTGTTTTTATTAACGTATGTGCAAGGAAAATAAATTCATTTGCAAAACGTTTACAATTTTGAAAAGTAAATTCTTATATTTAAGGATAATTGTAGGATATTTGTAATTGCGATTTATAGAAAATTATAATTTAATGCTAAAATATTTGTGACTTTTTTTATTAAAAAGAAAAAAATGTTTTTTTAGGGCCAGAGTTATTATAATTTTTCTTACAAAGTCTTTTAAATATTTATATGGGGAGCGACACTTCATTACAGCTATCTTATGGCAGAAATATATTTTTTAAAATTGTATCGCGATAAAAATATAAACGTCTTAAGAATGCTAAAGAAGAAGCGGTTAAAAAGAATGTCCCTAAAATTACTGGGTACATCAAAGAAAAATATAAAAATATAAATCTAAAGGCAAGTGAATACAAACACATTTTGTATCTTCTACTTTGCATCTTTAAACCTGACTCTTGCTAATGGTAAAGAGTCCTTGAAATTAATCTTTTTTGTGTAGATTAAAATTTGTTTTTCTTTGTCTTATTTTTTTACCTTTAAACCTACCTGTTGTTACTTTTTAATTATTTTTATACGTTTGTTCTTAAACATACTTCCATATATTTTTTCCATCCTTTCATTTTTAACACATCTTTTGTAGGTAACTTAAAGTAATAACATTTAAAAATTAAAACGTGTCTTACGCCTTAATAAGCCCACCTGTAAATCCAGCATAACTTCGTGGGTTTACCTTTAAACGTTCATATGTAAATATTGCAAAAACACCTACAGTTTTATTTCAATTTATTTTATTTTTCTTGTAGCTTGAAGGTAAAATAAGAAAATTGTTAAATTTTGTTTGTGACGTTTTCTGTAAGACAATAAAATATGAAGACATTTAAATCACGATTTGTTTTTGTAGAAAATCACCAAACCTCTTGGGAAAATTTTAATATGAAAAATATTTTTCATATTTTATTTTAACATAAAAACCACATTTACTGTTTTAGATTTTAAATTGTTTGTAGAAATGATTGGCCTTAGAAAATTGGCACAAAGAAGAAAATAAGAAATAAAATGTATAAAAATATGTATAAATAAATATTTTACTAAAACATTATGTAAATAATATTAATATATATTTTCATTTTTATAGTAAAGAAATATGATTTAAAATTAAATATGAAAATGATTAATTTAATCCTCATTAAGATTAAAAGAAGCAGTAACAAATTAATGTTAAGGATAGTTATGTTTGCTTTTCTTGTTTGATTTAAAATGGCTTTATGTTATTTGAAATATAATTTTGGAATTTGGACTCAAATATTCAATATACTTTCTTATAAAAATTTTATTAAAAATTAAATAATTTACTTGATTTTTTTTATTAAAAATTAAATAATTAACTTGATTTTTTAAAATTTTTTCTTATTTCAATTAAAAACAAAGTTTCTGTAATATTTTTAGTTAAATTTGTTTATTTAATAAATTTTTTTAATATAATAAATTTTATGCATAACTTCCCTAATAGGTCGAAAAATAAGTAATAGAATCATGGAATATGCGGTTTTTGTATTAAAAAAATTTATTTTTGTTATTTCTGTGTTCTTTTATTAACCTGTAAATCGTATAAATTGTTAATCACTTTATGCAAAAGACGCCTGAATGCCATATAAAATAATTTAAATTACTGCCAGTAAAATTAATTCAATTATTGTTTGCTCTGTTGTCATAAAAATAAAAAATAAATAAACAAAACAAAGAAAATTCAATGAAACAGCTGCTGAAAATGATAAACAATAGTGGCATAAACATAATATCGACTGACGCAGGGTAAAATCAATATGAAATTATTATTTTACTTTAAAACAATACAGTTGATAAAATAATGTCGATAAAAAAGTGAAAACGTTTTTTCATTTTTATTAAACAAAATTTGCTGAAAAAAATTAAGCAAATTATCCATAATGAATAAAAAAAAAAAAAAAAATAAATTAATAATAATGTGGCTTAATTGAACAATTTAAATTTTTTTAAATCAATTTTCCTTTGGAGCAGAAAAACATTAATTAAATACATAATTAAGCAAAAACAAAATAAGGCAGTTAAAATAATTTTACTCTTTACTTTATAAGATGCAAACATGTTCATTCAAAAATGGTTTTAACTTTTTTAATTTATTTATTTATTATATTGATTTTTCTTCAAATCCTTATTGGAATGTTTTAAAGCAAACTTAAAGACATTGAATATATTTTTAAAACACATTTTGAATAAATCCTTGTTGGTATGATTATGATGAGGGGGAAAAAATGTAAATTTATATAATTAAAAGTGATTCATCCGCAATGAATAAAAAAAAGATGGAGAAATATCTGATCGATTTGCTCTGAGGCAGAGATAATATTATAATTATTTCTTTGTTATAAACTTTTTCTTAATAATTGATTTTAATTAGTTTTTCTAAATTACACGCAGTGAGGTAAAGAGCGTTAATGTTTGTTAAGTGGGATAAAAAGGGTGATGATAAATAGGATTTAATCGATTACAAAAAAATCTTTTTTCTGAAAGACGCTCAAATAAACTTCCTTAAAAACTGATCGATTTCGAATAAGGATTAGGGTGATTCGAAATTAATGCTTGGTTTTAATTCAATTGAAGATTATTATTTCTTTTTTCTTAAGATAATTTTTTTTTTAATTCACCACAAAGTTTAAAAATAACCAATATTTATGAACCAGCTTAGCAAGTAAATGGCCTCTACAACTTTCCTGGCATATACAAATTTTCCATTATCATTTCTGTTAGATTTGTGGCAGCTAAATTACTAAACAAAAAGAGTATATGATCAGAAAAGGTTGTTATAATTTTTTACGTGTGGTATGTCATGTGATGCTGTTTGGTTGGAATCGCATAATGTCTACATAAATCTCATGTTGAACTCTGCTTTCATTTTGCGATGCCTCGTTTTTGTTAATGCCTGATTGTTAAGAATGGGTTTTTAGATACTTTGCATCCACATGTTAAATCCCTTTTCACTATTTAACTTTGATTTGTTGTTTCAATATGTGGCGTATTTTATAATTAGGACTTATAGCTGAATCTTTTTATAGTCCTTTTTATTAACTTACAATTTGTTTTTGAAGCTAAATTATTTTTGAGATCATTTTACATAATTTTATTGTCTTATTTTATCGCAAATTTGTCCTACTTTATTGTTGTTGTTTTAGAGATTTTACTATAAAAGAGGCATAAAAAAGGAAACAAGTTAATAGTAAAAAGCGCATAACAAAACCAATAAACAATTTACTAAATTGATCTGAAAATAAACAGATAAATGTTCACTGGAATTGCAAAATATTTGAATAAAACTTTAATAGAATTGATGACTGCATATTGAAATGCTGATTAATATTTACAAAAGCATGTCTGAATGTTTTATGATTTATTTGTTTTAATTTTTAAATACTTAAAAACTCAAACACATTGAATTTGGCGCATGAGTCAGTACGAATTTAAACATGTTGTTATAACATTTAAAATTAAGCTAAAATAAATATTTATAATTTCTATTTGAACATGCCCAAAGTTTGGTTTGGCTTAATTGAAAAATAATAATATATTGAATAAAATAAAAAAATTAAAAGAAATTAATATATTTTTTTTAGCAAAAAATAAATTTAAAATTATGTTTAATTTAGTTATGCTGTGAAGGCAAACATTTTTGAGTTTAATTTATTTTACTTAATTTTTTTTTAATTTGCCTAAATAGTTACATTAATATTTGCTTTAGCAATGAAATTCATGTGATTTATTTTCTGTTAATAAAATCATACATTAATTTATTTGCAATTTTTTATTTCCTATATCCGTTTCCGTTATTGGCAGAGCACTTGAAATGATAGTTATTTTAGTGATATGTAAAACTTAAGTATTTGTTTACACTTTATTTCACAATTTTTTTTTACCAAATTATTTAAAATGCTTAAATCTGATCATTTTTCCATACAAGCTCCCTTTGTTCTTTTTTGGTAAGGGAAAATAGCCTCAATGTCTACAAATCAAACAGACTAAAATATTTTTTAAAATGCTTTTTTAACATTTTAAAGTAAATTTTTTTATTGCAAATGTTTAATTGATTTGATTTATTGATTATTGTTAGATGAATATTGATAAATGGTTTAGATTCTTTATAAAAATTTAAATGATAGCATATCTGTTGAATCACTAACTAATTACTTGTTGAGAATTAAAATATTATTGTTAAAATTAAAATGAAAACTCTAGAAAGGGATAAGTAAAAGAGGGCTGTCATTTTGTCACGACAAACAGGGTCAAAGTCTAAAAAATATAGGTTTTAGTAATGATATTTCACTTAGTACCGTTAATTTTTTATTTATTTAAAAGGTGTCAAACTCACTGTCCCGATTACTCGCATTTTTTTTATACGCGTTAACAAATAAATGCAAATCAAACCTTATAATAAACATCTCCACCGGTGTTCGCCAGCAACACAATTTAAGAAAGTTGTTATACTTGCTTAGATTATCAAAAAGAACAAAGAAAATTAATAAAATTAAAATTAATTTTTTTATTTAATTTTAGGCAAAAGCAATAACAGATTTAATATTGTCCTTCTAAGTAGTCTGGTTGCTTGTAATAATATTGTATAAAAAATATAAAAAAAAAATTGGGGGTCAATCACCCGAAGAGCTTAGTTTCAACAAAAAATAAAAACAAAAGTTTTGCATATTTATTTTTAATAAAGGTATCGCTTGAAAATATATTCAAATTAAATGAAGACCATAAATTTTATATTAAGTCTGCAGCAAAACATTTTCGTCTGTCCACTTGTACAGAAACACAAAAAGCAACTGTTTAAAGCAAGAAAGCGAAATGTTTTTTTTCAACAATAAAAAATAATAAAAATAAAGCTGAGTTCTGTCGTTAAATTCAATCAAATTCCAACGACAAAATGCAGACGTATACAATATAAGTATAAAGTATAAATGTGTAAGTGCGTGTGTGTTGTTGAAGTTCTCTGCCAATACTCAACAGCAGCGTCAGCAAATATAATCTACAAACTGTTGCTACTACAAATGAAATATTTTTATCCGATAAACCAAAACGAAATAAGGCATCATGAAATATAAAATAAATATAAAAATACAAACACAAACCAACACTAGTTGCATTGGGATTCAGATAGAGATGTTGGTGTTGAGGACTGTATCCAGGCAAGAGACGAAATTTTATTTTTGTTACAAGTGATTAGTCTGTCACTATTTCGTCTATTTTCATCTTTATTATAAATAAAAAAAAAATATATATAATTTTCAATTATTATAAATATTGGTAAGAATTTCGAGCAAAAAAGCGCACATAATAAATAAAATACAAAATAGAAAAAATTGCAATTGTTGTTGTAAAAATATGAGCAGTGATGACCATATTATGATAAAATAGGAAATTTTAAACCATTCGGAATATAACTTGGTCGTAGTGAGAATGCTGCAACTATATTTTTACTTTGCGTAAATAATAATCAAATCTTCAAATATACAAACAACGAAATAAATCACATAATAAGTTTAAAATTATAGAAAGGTTTTCCACAAAAAAAAGAAATTGTTTTTATCATAATGGATAAATTTTAACTCCTTTGTGTAATGCCTTAATACCTTTGGGAATAAAACATTTTTTTGCTGCAAAAAAGCTCACTATTGCTTAGTAGGCTTGTATGTGTTAATAATGTAGATGTGTAGGTATGATAGTATTGTTAATATGTAAGACATGACAATTGTTCAATACGACAAACAGTTTAAATAAAAAAATGAAAAAGTAAATTCTTTAAAGTATATGCTGCGCAGTAACTGCGACAGAATTATTTCATCATCATCATTATTATATGCAGCAACCAAAACTAACTTTTATATTTCTGGTAACCACGGGATTGTTGTTTTTCTGTTTTATTATAGTTTTGCGTTTTTTTTCTGTTCATGTTTAACCGCACAATTATGTAGGAAAAGGAAATTGAAAACTTTACAATAATAGTTTTACTTTTCATTTTTCCTTTTTTAACTTTCTTCTGGTTTTACTACGTCGCTAATATAAAAGTTTCATTCGCTATTTTGTCATCGACATTGACTTCGTAGAACATAATTATGTTGGATTTTTTAGTTGGTTTTACAAATATTGTATTGAAAATGTTGAAAGTTGAAAAAAAGAGTTTTTTTTTTTTTAAATTAAAGTAGATATCAGCAAGTTAAATAAATACAAATACTGCTAATACTATAATACTAGCTGAGAGCCCCGGCTTCGCACGGAAGTTATTTACTAATGAAAAAAATTAGAAATGTTTTTTGCGAAAAAATATATGTACAGGTGGCCCCCGACTTACGAATAGGTTACGTTCAGTGCCGTCGTGTATCGAATATTCGTATAGCGAGCTCAATATTAGTATGGTATTCTACTGAAAATAAATAGATACGTTCTAGGGATTAAAAATATTTGTAAAACGAGATCCTAATTAGTATAAGTTTGTATTAAAAATACATAGATGTGTACCCAAAACGTTCGTTATGCGAAACCTTATTTTTAGAAATATTTATAACAAAATTAGAAAAGAAATTTATTCAATAAAAAAAATACAAGGAAAATGTTTTTAAAAAAGGAAATGTTTCTTTAAAAAAATATTTAGTTTTAAATTAATATAATAACTTCATTATTTATTATAATTTATTAATGATGTTCGTAATCTCGAAATTTCGTAAAGCGAGTCCTAGTAAATCGGAGGTCACCTGTACATCTATATTTAAGTATTCTATATTAATATTTTAAATAAAACAGCAATTTCAGTATTTATTGCTTAATATTTGTTTGAAATTAAATTATATACATACATAGTATAATAATTGATACAATTATTAATTTAACAAAAAAAAAAAAAAAAACAAAAACAGAAAAAAAGGATTGGTCTTGATTTGGATAATCTTCTAATGTGTATATAAATTTGTTTGGTGTATTCAACGTAAAGTTTGATGGCAAACAATATTTTTTGCTGTTCTATCGGGGGAGAAAATCGTTTACCGACTCTTGAACACGCTACGTACAACTGACCGTGGGAAAAACACTGTGACTCTAGGTCAGGGGTGATCATAGCTTAAACTGTGATTGTATTGGTGAGAGAGTTTCCCATCAAACACAAAATCAACCGTTTGAAATATGATGCTGCATTATATATCTTTAGGTTAACTTTTATACATTCGAACTTAATTAAAAATTTTAAATTGCATTTACAGATGGTTTTATTCAATAGAAGGAGAAAAATGAATGACCGTTTCTGATGAAAAATTGAATAAGCATATTTTTGATAAAATTTTGCAAAAACTAAA
>NDXZ01050396.1:0-11639 GCA_003055125.1 Paykullia maculata
TATTAACCATTTGTTTTACACATGTTTCGATTGTCACATCTGGCCAGACCCACCATACATTTTGATGCTTTTATATGGAAAATATTATAATTATTGATACTTATGTTTATGTTACTGCAGCTATATTTAACCGTTCTATTCTTTTTTTCGCATGAAAAGTTTTTAAAATCACATACTAACATTTCTACTAAATGTCTGAATAGCTAAAACAAATATAAAATACTTTTGAATGTTTCAAATTTCCATTGTTAATCTTTTGTTTTACAAATATGCAAGTAAGAAATTTGGCAGGCAAATATTTAAACTCACATAGCATTGTAAAACCTATGTCTTTCTTACTCTACCTGGTTACCAGTTGTAATTTTCAATGCAAACTTAATGTTTTATGACCTTTTCTTAAAATCCAGTCGCACAGAGTATCATTTGCTTCATGGTTGTGCCAAACAAAGTAACTGCAATTTGCATCGATATCAACTAAGTTGTAATTTTTTAAGCAAATTTATTGTTTTATGTCCTATTTTTATTTTAAGCATTTCAAATTTTATGATGGCTACAGGAAGGCTACATAAGGGTTTTTAGACAAAAAAGTAATATTTTATTACTTCTTATAGCAGCTAAAAGGTTACTTAAACGATATCAATGAAAAAAATTCCCGTTCCCTAAAAATAGCAAGCTATATAATCATATAAAATATACGTGGGTCCAGCCAGACCCATGTGTTACGAATGTGATGTATGTATGTTGTTTACCAATAAAACTAGTATTACTTTTTCGACTGTTTAAACTGACCTTTTCAGGTTGGACATTACAGTTTAAGATAATAATTTATATCCACTTAATATCTAAGTGGTGGTATTTGCATTTAAAAAAAAATAGAAATAATAGAATAAAATAGAAGTGAAAGGAAAATTATGTTCTGAAAATGATATCAAGTTTATGGTAATAAATTAAAACACATTTTTTTTAATCTCTGTATGTTCATAAGTATATATGTATATGTATTAACTTAGTACACAAGTTTAAAGTAAATTATGGATAATTAATTATATTTGCATAATTATTCTCTAAATGCAATTTAAAATAAATTTAAATGAAACAAAAAAGCACTAAACTCATTTAAAAATATTTTTTCTTGTGCTTTAAATTAGACAAAAATATAAATATTATATACACACACACATACATATATATATATTTACATTTTAGTTTTATATTTTTAAATAAAGTAAAGTTTTTACTTAACATTGGATTAGTTTTTCTTTTGGTGATGTTGTCGAGTACACATTTGGCTTGTCCTTAGCAATAACCTTTTTAATTGAACCCATTTCAATTTAACTCATTTTAGAAATGTTTTTCTTTAAACTGCCAACCCATGTCACATTCATTTGCTGTAGATATAAAGAATCGTTTGGCGCATAGGTTTGTGGTTTGAACAATTCTATATTTATATATATTTTAATGTTTTTAATTTAAATACTTTAATGAAGTAAAATGATAAAGACAATTTATTGGACATTTTCAAAAATAGAAAATTAATTGAAATGAAAATAAAACCAAAAAAAATTCTTCAAATTCAAAATTATATTATATATCTTTTTTTTTAATTTCGTTTAAATATAAATAGAAAAGTAAGGTAAAACACTAAATTTAACTTTTAAAAGCGTTTTGTGTCGAAGTTTTATTGCAATTTTAACATTATTTTTAAGAGCTTTGTGTGGCTAATTTTCTGCTAGTGGGCATTATATAGGGGCTGGGACCAAAAAATGCTGTTTCAATGCTTTGTGTTTACATTAAAGGTTTTTTGAAAAAAACATTCAATTGTGACTTCCTTGTAAGCGTCAAGTAAAAAAATTACGTAAAATGGAAAACATTTCTAGTGAAAAAAACAATAATTTCTATAAAGTTAAATTATTTTGTTTTTTAAAAACAATGTAAAATTAAAAAATATACCCAAAAACAGTGGTAAATAATTAGTAATTAGTATAGCACTCATTTCATTTCCATAAAATTGTATCACAGATAATCCCCTTTTAATTAATGATAAGATAATATTACATCGTGGCGACTAAATTGCTGTTGCAGAAAACCACCTTTGGGGATCTGAGAAATATGTAAATGGTTTTTTAAATGTCTTCAAAAATGTGGGACCGTGTATATTAAGGAGTTTGCATATCCTAAGGGCTGTGTTTAGCTTAATAAATGGAAAAAATTTTATGTACATTTATTGTAATTTGTCGATTTTGGCTCTAGGCCTATAGATATCCTTATTATAAATAAATAAGAATAAAAAAATTCTTGACTTTTTGCGTTCTTTATTAAAAATTTTACAGCTTTAACATTTAATATGGTTTCTCTCTCCCTTGTCAACACACCACCATTGCGCACAAACAGCACCTATTTCCGTACCATGACTAGGAACCGGCAGCATTATCACAGGCCATGGCATTATATCGTACTTGTGCTAACTAAAGGCCTTTATCGAATGGTAAAACGCCAGTAAACACTAAAATCTCTATTTTACTACACTCAGCTTCATATTAAGGGGTGTTCAATAAGGGCGGGCAAGTTATTTTGGTGGCTTCCGTTTGTTTTATTGTTTGTTGTTCACTCACTGATGTTAAGCCATTGCGGGTTGCGCGATTGAGCATCGCGTCCAAATGATAGGAATTAATGTTAAGTATTATTATAATTTAAACACACCACAGTTAAATAGAAAGAACTTATTTATTCTTTTATTTTACAAACTTTTGTTGATGTTTCAATTGCAATATTTATTTAAACAAAAAATATACCTATATTTAAATCATAAACAAAATCGAGTTGGTATGACAGCTCATAACCCAATAAAATAAAATAAAAAATAAAAAATGAATCAGCTGATTTTGTAAGGCCACCTTTTCAATCCACCTTGAGCCCAGTTTTGATTACTTCAAAAGCAAAAAAAGAAGGACCTACAAAAATTTTTAGTCTTTTGTATACAAACTTATTTAATTAGAATTTTTCTGCAAACTAGATTTTTTTATATTCTATAATATTTTTTCTTAATTGCTAATAAAATAAAATAAGTAAAACTTTTTTGTTTAACCCTCATACGTTCCTCAAAATAAGTTACAGTAAAGTTCATCGGGTGAAAAATCACCCACGTATAGACTTTACTGTTTTTTTATTCAAAATAAATTTTTTTTGCCATTATTCAAGGTGTTTTTATTTAAAATAATTATATGTTAGAAAAATATAACAAGTAATTTTAAATCATCCATTAAATTCAATCGGATATTGGTACATATTTTTAGCTTTTATATATGTGACTAATTCTTTTGGTTGCATTTGATGCATAGAAAATATGCAATTTTATGTTGTCCGCATATGAATTTTTGACAGGAGTACATGACGAATAGGCTTTTCTATCGTTTTTCGGGCTCCTCATCTGATTGGCGTATGCTATTTAGCAGCATTATTGCAAAATCGGAACTCGGTAAAAATGACCGCCGTTGAATTTCTGGCTTAACTAATTCCATTCCCATTAGTATAATTTATAACAATTTTCCTTAAAGTCTCAGGAAAACAGAATTCAAATGCATCTCTTATACTAGCAATTCGACTAGAAGCGTAATAAGTGATTCGAACTCGATCACGAATAATGTTTTCTGCACATGGTCGTCCAATGCTACTTGGCAGCTCAGTGGACCACATAATCTGTTTGTCCTGAGATAAAATGTTACTACTTTCTAGAATGTTTACATCTAACTCTTCTTTATCACTTTCATTACTGGAAGAATAAGAAATTTGCTGAATCTGTAAGAATCAGAATCTGTAACAGAATCCTCTGCTACATAACTTTCCTCCCAACATTCCATTATATTCTCAATTTCAGCATCAAGTAGACGCTAAAAATAAATTTTTATTACCATGTATTTTGTTTTTCAATAACATTTTTATTTACCGTTCTGTTTGTAGACATTTCGATATTTTCTTGCAAAACTTACTATGTATATTTCTTTGTGCAATAAAACTTGCTCTTACAGAGCTTATTTTCAAATGACGCCTGCTGAACAACGGTATTATATTTTTTTTCATGTCATGGCATAAAAACATATGGTATTTCATAAATGTTGCCACGGAATGTTAATCGCAAATAATACTCAGTAATATAATAAGTTTTTCTATATGGGTGATATTTCACCCGAGCGACTTTTACGTAATTCTTCAAATAATTTCGAAATGCTAAACTGCTAAATGCTAAAAAATACATTAGAAATTTTCTTAATAGAAAAAATATTACATAACATTTTTTAAAAAATGTATATATTTTTTAATAGAACAAATCTTTGCTATTAGAAAATTCAATGCCAATTTTAATACAAAGAACATTTTTCAACAACTATTAATTAATGTTTTTTTTCCATATGGATAACTTTTAAATTTCTTTTCTTGAATGTAAAATTTAGCTACATTTTTGATTATAGGAATTAAGCTTGTTTTATGTGTTCAACTCTGTGTTTTCTACATTTATAAATGTCATCCAATCATATTCAAACCATTAAGGTTTCATAAAATGTAACAAACTTTACATTTGCCCAAGAACAAGAATTTTACATTTGAAATAAAACGAACCCAGAAAAGTTGTTGAAAAACGTGTCACCTTTAAAAAAAGTTAATAAAACTTCAAGTTTGTACATCAGCAACAGCGTCGACAATCAGCAACTGTCTTTAACTATACGACCAACTTTATGGTCAATCGAAATTGCATCAATTTAAAGCAAAAAAAAAAAAAAAANNNACAGCTCTAACTGAAAAAAGGCCTTTAACTATAAATTTTCTTTATAAGAAAATAAAACTAAATTTCAAATAAGAAGCAAAGAAAAAGTTAGCAAGCGTAAAAAATGACATTCGAATTACGTATAGTAAAGTTTTATGTTTGATTATCAAAACATCTATAACTAGAAGAAAAAAATATTTGTTTGTATTTGTTGAACTTTTGTATTAAAAAGTCAAATATTAAAAAAAAGAGTTTCAAAAATAAAAATAAAAAAAAACAAATAATGAAAACTGCATTGTTTGACATGTCGATTTATTTATAAGATGCTTAGAAAAATAATAGGGGTATTCAATGTCTTTACTAAAACATATACAAAATATTATAGTACGCATGTATGTTTAAATATAACAAACTTACAGTTAAACATACTTTTTTAAATGAAATAAAAAATAAAATAACAATTGAAACTTAAATTTTATGAAAAATCGAAATTAAAATTTAATAAAAAAAAGATATTTACTTAATAAAATGCAGAACTTTTTAAATTAAATCAATTTCTCTACAAATATTAAGCAACGTTACCAACAGTAAAAATAAATTGCATCTCTATTTTCTATTAAATTTATACATTCAACATTTTTCTTTTTATTAAGCAAATACCTTTATTTATTTACGAAATGAAAAATGATCACTTGACGACAATACACAAATGCATACAATAGTATGCGGAAATTTCATTTATACTAGCAAAAACAAAGAAAAGCAAAAAAACTTCAAAACATTTATAAAACTTGCCGCTATGGAATACTTTATATTGGTTTATATATATTTTTGTCTTAACCCGACATTAAATAAATGAACAGTTAATCTCAAAGGAAAATAATACAAAAAAATGTATTTAATATAAATAATAAATAAATGTTGTTAATTCAAAAGTGTGAATTTAGCTACTAAATCGATTTGTCATTGTCATACCATTTCATAGAAAATAAAAAATATTAATCCAACAAACCAAATGACTTGAGAAAAATATTATAATAAGCTTACCAACACAAGCTTTAAGCTTAAAAAAAAAGTTAAAAATATCAAGAAAAATGCTATCGTAAAAGAATAAAAAGAAAATACTATACGCTTATTCTTGCAAGTGCAAAAGAAGCTTACTAAAAAAAAATTGTATTATTTTTTGTATAGAAAAGCTAATTCGTCGCTTTATTTGTAAAAACTTTTCTATATAATCGTAAAACAAGCCCCACAATTGTTTATTTTGAAAAAAGAAAAACAAAGTTACTTGAACATTAATTGGTTTATTTCATAAAGAATTGAACAGACGTGACTTATATTAAGAAAATATCGTTTGATAGTAATGATTTGTAACGCCTATCTAAGCAAAAAACTATGCTTCCTCGGAAGCAGCTTTGTAAGGCAGAGTGCAGTTGTGAACCGCTTCCAGTTTTATGAAAGATTACATGATCTTTGTAGGAGATTCCTCGCGCTGAGGCTCTGCATTAGAGCTTCTTAATGATATTTTTGAAGAAACTGCTGAATATATTCATTTTTCACATCACTTTTGTAAGCTAATAGTTTCAAAAGGCAATAAAAAAAGCAGTAGGTATGCACTTGTCAAATTTACTGCTTCCAAATTAAGATTGTTTTTGCTGGGTATTTCGGTTATTAATAGTGCCTTCAGTAAAAACCTAATATCTGTTATCATATAACAATTAGGGATAAAAATTGCAACTTTGCAAGTTACATAATCCTTAAATTGTCTGCTATCTTAGGCTACGCCGGGAATAAACAGCAGCTTACACTATGTTTAAAAAGTTAACACCATAACTTAAGCCTGATAATATCTGATAATATTCACAAGTGTTCTTTGTGTATTTTTTAGATTTTGTCAAAATAAATAAATAATTAATAAAAACATTTTTCATCCAAAAGCCAAATGCCAATTGTAAATCCAATTTAAGTCGAGTGTATAAGCAAAACAAGTTGGTTCATGAAATCTAATGATGCTGCTTAAACCGACAACTTTTATGTAAACAAAACAAAACACCGTAATGTTATTTATGCTTTAACTCGAAAAATATCCACAGAAAACTTTCTGCTCGGGGACATTTTCTAACAATTAAATTAAACGCAGCAAACTAAACTTAATTGTGCAAAAATGTTTAATTTATTTGGCTGTTAAATGCGTAAGGTATATTAACACATTCTGCTTATTTTAATATAAGAATAAATAAATATCAACTAAAAAATGGCTGCAAAAACATATATTCATACATATGTATGTACATACATATATTCTTATGTATGTACATAAATATATGTATGACAATTTTTAAAAACTAATATTTAAATTAATAAATGTTTTTGTTAAATTTTAGTATTTAAAATATTTACTAGAAACATTGGTAACTTTAAAATCGTAGCACTTTAACATCCATTTTTAAATGATATTTATGCGATTTCAAAATTAATGCATTTTGGCAAACTTTAATTATGTGTCCAGGTGACTTTAAATATTAAACTAATAAAAGCGCGGCTGTGCCAAATCTTATATATCCTAAATATTAATAAGTGTATTTACGTATGTATATGTGTCTGCATATGTATATGTATGTTTGCATGGAGTTTATTTTAATATACTCTGGCTCAAGTTCATTATTTAAATTTCTAAGAATCCATCATGACTGGTCAACATTCTGTTGAATACTGAAAGACAAAGAAAAATGATTAAAGCAAAAAAGATTGTTAAAAGCAATCGACTACTTTCAGGTGATCTACCTGATAGCTAGAGCCGGATAATGAAGAAAAATAATATAAAAAGAAAAGCAGAAAAAAAACTGTTGTGGTAAATTTCGTTCTCACTCATCTAGTGGTAGAAAGTATTAATATATGTGGGCGACAATCGATCACCATACTCTATTAACTTATAAACTGTGAGCTAAATAGATGATATTTACATCCAACACTAATCGCAGATCAAAGAGTGCTGATATTGAATACCGTAGCTGGTTTCGAAAATGCATTCTACTCGGCTAGAGTCGGCAAAAACTTACTTTTCATAATATTATTCATTCATTATTAGAAATAAAAAATTAAATTTCTTAGAAATTTAAAAAATAAACTAGAGCCAGAATTAAACTCAAAAAACTTGTCTTAAAACAAATAAAAGTTCGCAAAAAACTTTTAAAATTCTAATAATTTAAGTCTTAGAAAACTTGATTTTTTTAAAATACAAGTTTTTGTCCATATTGGTGTTTTATCTTTGGGGATTCTTGCCCAAGTAGTCCATTTTTTTCAAATTTCAATAGAGAGAATCTAGGATGTATTTCTGATCGTTGATATCATTAGGGGGCAGACGCACAGGCGGATATAGCCAAATCGACTTCTTTATCTATAAGGATTCAGAATATATTTATACTTAATGGGGTCGAAAATAAATATTGTAGAAATTACGAACAAAATCATTAACCTATATATACCCTTGCCAAATCTTATAAATGTTATAAGTGTAATTGTTTATTGCAAATCTTCTGATTTTTTAGGTTAATTAATCCTCACTACAATTATTTAAGAAGTTTATTGCATTACAACTTTGATGTTTGGTTAAAACTTTTTCTTTAACACAGATATATTTTCTATATTTCCAATGCTTAAATAAACTTTTAAATTCCTTATCTATAAAGAAATTAAATTTTACATAATAATAAAGGCAGAAAAATCTGCAATAGAAAATTTCCCCGGTTCCGAAACCAGCTACGGTTTTATCATCAGCAGCATTTAGCATTTATTTAAAGACTTATCATTTTTATATATAAATAAAGATAACAAACAAAAACAAAGGAAAGAACAACCATAAATTTACTTTCAGGGTCATCTAGCAAATGACCAAACATGTGATTATGACGATACAGTCAAATCTTATTGTTTGCAAATTTCATTCTGACTTTATAATATGAAATAAATGAATAACAGCTTCTGCAAAATCATATGTTCTTTTTTTCTTAAAACTGTGAGTTGAACAGATAATGTGTACATCCAACAGCAATAGTCCCGATTAAAAATTGCTAAGATAAAATCCTAACTTGTTTTGAAAATACACCAGCAGTCTACAATCTATTCTCTTTTTAACTTTTGCAATTTTAAAATATGTCTTTTCCTAGTTGGCGAAGCTGTTTTCTATTTTTAGCCTATATAATAAAAAATTTAGTAATACATATGTTAATAAAAAATAGTTGTTAGAATTAGTTGTAGTATCAAAAAATATATTATGTTAAAAAGATTAAAAAAATTATATTTCAGAACTGTTATTTCGCATTCTTCGAGGGTCCTTGTTTGAGAACCATTGCTCTACTGCATATTCATACATATATGTTTAGCAATAACATTTTATTGCTATTTTTATGATGTCTTCATTTTTTAAACAGTATAGGTTTTAATATCTCTGATTATACCTACCAAATAACTTACTATAAAGCACTATTCAACAAACCACATTTTAAAATATTGACCAGTGCTCTGTTTAATTTGAAAACATTTTAGGTTATATCTTAACGTAATTGAAAAATATTATCTTGTGATGCTGCAGTTTGTTTTAAAAAAATATTAAAGCATTTTTAATAATAAAATTTGTAACATTAATTTTACAACTTTTGCACTGTGGACTTCTGCACCAGACATATTTTAATTTAAAACCTTTTATGTGTGCAGATACAATTTTAATTGAAAACATTTTTGTTTGATGTGCAGACAAGTTTTTTTTTTAATGTCTATAAACACATCATGTGAAAATAATTCTTTTTATGCGTTTTGGCCTAAAATATTTGATGCAGTATATAAATCATAATCACAAACACAGAGCTGCACATTTACTATTTTGACAACTTATACTACAAAACATTATATTTAAAATATTTAAAATTTATTTTTTTATTAAACATTTGTATGTATGGCTGTGTGTGTGTAAAAATCTTTTTGCCAATTAAATTTTGTGCATTTGACACTTTTAAGCCATGATATTTGGCTAACTGCTAATAGATCAATGCAATCGGAAAATAATAAAACTGGTTGTTTTATTTAGACTTTTACTCTGCACGTGTGGTATAGGATGAAGAAGGTATATGCAACTAATTAACACAAAAATATACCATACTTTATTTTTTTAATTTAAGATTAAGATATGATTTTGTTCGCTGTTTACATTTCTTTATTAATTCATTTGCAAAAAAAATCTGGCTGTTATTTTTTTTGTTTTGTTTGAAAAATACTCTAAAACTCAGTTTTATATGCTTAGAATAAGTTTATATAACTGCCTTTATTACTTGCAACCCAATTAAAAATTAATTTAGTAGAGGATTTACTCTGTATTTTGAAATGAATATGTTATACGAAACTATGAACAGTTTATCTATTGTATCCAATGATGCTTTCAGTTTAAAACCAACAGCAAATCATATTGTGTGTATTTGTGGGTACTTAAAATATCAAATTGATCATTTTGACATTTTACAAGGGCATCAGGATGAACAGAGTCTTTTGCCCAGTGCATCTAAGGGGGAGTGCAGTTCATTTAGTCTTCCAAAAAATTTGTTTTTACTCAATTAAAATATTAGGTAAATCTTCTATCATTCAATAATCCATTTTCGCTAATTCAACTGTAAATTCAAATGTCATTTAATTTTTTTTTTTGGTGCTCTTTACTAAGCACAGGCCAAACTTTTTGCGTATATGATACTCTTTATTTGATTTAAAGAATTTACAATTTTGTGTTTGTCAGTTTACAAATATCAAATAAAATAACAAAGTTGGCTGCTTACTACATGTAACAATATATCATTGTTTCTACATATAAAACCAACCTAAATTTATGACTTTGTGACAATTTGGTGTCAAAGATCATAAATCGTCCAAAGAAAACAAACTATTAATAATGAACTGTAATAAAATACTTTTTTTAGTTTTAGATGAAAAATATATAAATACAAGCGTATATATTTACTACATTTATATATACATAATTATGTATGTATTTGTATATGAGCCGTTTATTTTGAAAGTGGCATAAGTCACTTTTTTTTAAGTCGAGATTTTTTTTAAAAATGAGAAGATACCGTTCAATTGTATTTAGTGTTGCCATTAACTCGATTTTTTTGAAAAAGTGACTTATGCCACTTTCAAAATAAACGGCTCATATATTTATATAACACCGAAGCATAGTGTTGCCAATTTAGTATGTTTAACGTGAGATGTGGTTTATATTATTTTACTCCTTTTGCAAGAAAAAATACTAGTTTTAATTTTTCTAAAAGTTTTTTTAATTACTTAGGGATTGACTTAACAAATAATTATAAATTTGCTTAATTATATTTTTTAAACAAATATTTAGTGCCATATTATAATTTTCTTTTTGAATTTTGCCAGCTTTGGTGTTAGCAATAAAAAACTATACCACCTGTTACCCCGTAAAAACATATTTATAAAAATCAAATAAGCGCGAATGTTTTACTGATGCTTAATAGATTTTTTTGCTGACATTTGCTTTCCTTTTTCAGGGTTTTAATGCAGCTCCATTTTAAGGTTTAACTTAAATACAAATTTACGACATTACAAAAAATAATCTTCTTCGTAATAAAAAGGATTTTTAAATGTTTTGTTTTATATTAAATCATTTTAAAATAAGTAATTATGTACATTTTGCATAATTAATAATAACCACAAAACCAAACACATTTACACAGGTGGCTTTATGGTAAACTTCAAAATATTTTTGCCATAAAATCACGTAATGAAAAAAAATATTTTGATAGTATGTATAATGTCTGTAGTTTTAGCAATAACTAAAAGTTATTAAAATAATTTCAAATTAATTTTTATAGAC
>NDXZ01050397.1:0-13142 GCA_003055125.1 Paykullia maculata
AACTTATATGTATATACCCTTATAACCTGAGGTGATTGATATTATAAGAATATTTCTTTAAAACAAATTAGATAAAAGATTGATCATAAACAAAAAATCATCTTAATTTTAACACTTATTTCATTTTTGCTTTCTTCAAGATAACATTTTATTATTTTTTTTTTTATTATATTATAATAAATTATCGCTAGAAGCTCCTTCTCTGGAGTAACACCTTACTGTGTTAACTAAATAATAATAATATTATAATAAATTTTACATTATATATATGTATGTGATAAGCAAAAGCAATAAAATACTTAAAAAGACTGATAAAAAAAAATATAAAACCTTGCTTTTTTCATAATATATTTTTTATAATTTTTTTAGCATTTTTTGGCATTTTTTTCAACTAAATCTAGCGTTTTTTCCTTAATAGGTTTTGGCAACAGTGGTGCGCATATTAAGCCACAACAAATGTCTGACAATTCATTTTGATATGTTTTTAGAGTTTTAAATCTTTTACTTGATTTTAGAAAACAACAAAAAAAAATAGACAATAAGAGACAAAAAAAAAACAATAATATATTTCCCATAAATGTCTGTGCGCTTAATACGAGCAATAAGAAAAAGAATACTTACATTAAATGCAGTGACATGATTTACACATGAGGCACAATTGGTATATTCAAGACAAGTGGGTAAAGCTTTCAAAGTGATGATTGTTGAATTTGTAATCTCGGCATCGGCAAAATTAACTCTATGATATTCGTAAATTGTTTTTCTACGAGCGACTATAAATTAGCAAAAAAAAAAAAAGAATCATTTACACAAACATATGGAAATAAAGAAAATGACGTAAGCTTCTTACAGTAGACAATTTTGTCAATGATATAGGCATCAGAGAGGCCAACTTTTACGGGATGTTTGTCATCTTGTATAGCATTAACAAAAATCGGCACCGAGAAATATGTGAAAACAATATCACCATTTTTATGCAATGTTGTACTAAAGGTAAATTTGCCCACATCTTGCTTATCCTGTAGACTAACATTTTCCCAAATAACTGTAAAACTGGATCCTAAAAATATAAATATGTATAAGCAATTAATTAATGATTTTTTTAATTAACTTTATTATTAAATATAATTAACATACCAGTATCATTTAAACGCACAAATGAATCATTTGATAGACTTGTATCGAAATTGGCCATTAGAGGGGCGATGTATTGTGTTGCCGCCAACCAAGAATGTACATAGTCGCCAGTGTATATAAAACCACCAGTGGCGACGGTAACATTTCTCACAGGCTGACCATAGAAGGGAAAATCAAAACTTAAAACAACCGTCTAAAAAAATAAAAAATGTTATGTTTAACAAGTAGTGAATAATTGTATTTAATTGCATGAATTTATTTGACATTTTGTGGGTTATTATCACCCCAGCTGATGATAACCTTATTATTACATGCTATACATATGTATGTAATATAAAAAAATATTTTAAAAAAATAGTATCGATAGTAGTGTTTTATCACTTTATACTTGTTGTTGGTCATTGAGAATTCTTTTTTTTTACATATCTCATCCTGCAAGACGTTGGTCAAACAAGAGCTATTAAACTCCTCAAAGACTTAAGGATCTTTGCAGACCACTACTTGGTCAAGCCTGACCACAATATACTTAACACCACTATATATTAGAGGTGAAATTTTTTGTTTTATATATTTTTTTACGATTTCATTTTTATCAGTCGGTCAAGGTTTTAATATATTTTTTAATATTTTTATAAGCGTTTAGGTGTTTTATATTGAAGCTAGGTTTAATTATGGCCCGATCCTCGTAGAATTCGGTTTCCACAAAACTTATTTATAATGAACTTAGCACCAATTCCAGTATGTTTAATGATTTTATAGCTGTTAAGGTGATTTTCAGAAACGGTTTTTTTACGCGAGATAGGACCAATGGTAAACCGACTAACGCGAAATACGGTAAGCACATCTTTGTTAACATACAACTTGTTTCTGCTAACTTTTTTTTCAATTTGAATATCTATAAGCTAAACTACACAAAACTCCAATTACAAGATAAAATTTGTATTTTAAAATCATACTCGTAAATATATGGATATGGATTTCTAATTTAACATAAAACTTTAATTTATTTCCTATATATCAGTCTAAGCAGTCTTACCATAGCTCTGCGATGTGATTGTGACAACATCCAATTTGGTGACATATTTCTAATTTCATTCCAGTAAGTATTTGCCTTTTCGCTGTCAATAACAATGGAACTATTGTAGTAATGATGATGGTCCTGTGAGAAAACAAACACAATTAAAATATTTTAAAAAAAATTAAAGACAACTATATTACCTCTGTTAGATTAACCGTTAAATTATTATTTTTCAAAGCATTTAATGTCTCATTCTCGGGCACATCAATGGTATCAATAATTTTCTCTTCTTCGGTTTCTTGCTCCTTTGGTAGGCTAGTTCCTGCTGCAGTTGCCACCGTACCAGTACCGGCGGCAATGCCAATTGCACCATTTGGTGCCGTTTTTGTTAGTATAACTGACGCCGTTGCCCCCAAAGCCTTTTTTGGATATTGATTTACATTTTTCTTCGCATCACTGCCTTCATCATTGGTTTTTATTCCGGCTTCTGGTTGTATTGTAGTTGCGCTGATTTTTGTTGTTTTATCAGTCACATCCTTAAGTTGTCCCGTCCCATTAACCCCCAACAACGGTCGATTGCTATAGGGCACAACAACTGATGTTACCGCCGATGGAGTGGCATTTTGTTGTGCTAAAGCTGTTGCTATTGTGGGACTTGGTGTGTTTTGTACACTCTCGTATTGAGTCTTTTTGTCATCTGGAAAATAAATTTAAAGTTATGTAAAATATTGTTGGAAATTTGTAATAGGTACTATGGACACACACTTTTTAGGTAGACAGACAAATTTTCATTATTTGTGCTTTTTTAAAAATTTATAATTATTTTCCAATGGTTGGTAACATATTCTTTCACAAAAATTATTATTATTTTTTTTTTTTTTTTGATGACCATCAGGTAACTACAGAAGTTCGGACAGGATTTGTTGTTTAAACTTTTGATAGTTAAAGTTTGACAACTCGAAATAACAAAAGAAGAAAATTTATAAATTTTTAACGCTTGGAAAGTATCAGTTGATCTTGAAAGGCCACCTGTAGTTGTAAATTTATATAATATTTGAGTACTTGGTACTGTCCATTTTTCAAAATATTCGATACTAAAACCAAATATTTAATATTAAAATACAAAAAAGTTTGAAAGTTTATATTTTTTTCTTTTAATTTAATAGTTAATTACGACAAATGTATTGTATCAAGTACCAACACTACGTGTTTTCAGCAATCAGCTATTTTGATTAGCTTTACTTTTTTAATTTTTCTTTTGCATACTTTTTTCCTTAAAACTATTTTTTAGGTCATCTTCGAAAATGACTAATTTACTAGATTTAACTGAAAAAGTAAACGAACTAACTTATAATCTATTTATAAATTATTTTTTCTATATTCCTCTATTAACCGATAATCTGAAATTAACATTAAAAATAATCATTATAAAAACCCTTTAAAAGCTAATTTTGTGCCTAGAGATAAAAAAAGTTAACTAATAACGTTAATGGCTATGTCTTTTTGCCCTCTGCCCTTCTTTGTGCTCTTTTCTTAAAAAGCCAATACTATTAAAGAGTGACAAGTTCCTTTTTTTTAATAATAATAACGTTGTAAAAAAAAATGTTGCATGTTTGACCCTCAATATAATCAGAGATACTGTCCTTTTTAAACATACATGCATAAAAAACAAATGAAGAATAAAAAGGTTTTCTTTTTTGTTTTCAAAAACATTACTGTTATTATATACAGTAGCCCAATAAAATCTACATACAGTGCAAAAATGTATAATTTTTTCTATTAAAACTGCATTTTCGATTATATTATTTATTAAAAATATATTAAAAAAAAAAAGCATTTAAACAAAAAGATTCTAAAAAAAATATATTTATTTAAAAAAAAAAATTAACTGAAAAATAATAGCGAATTATCATGACTTTAAATTAGAAAAAAATCAATTTCAGTTAAAAAAAAATATCACAAATAAGTGAACATACAGTTTTATTAGACTTTGTTTTATAAAAATTGACAACCTTGGAATTTTTTTACTGTTTTATATATTTAATTAAGTATTTGCTGTAATATCATACAGTAAAAAATACTTTAATTTTTTTGTTAAATATTATTAAAATTGCTTTTAAATTGCTGTATGTAGACTTTATTGGGCTACTGTAGATATGAACATACACATACAATTATTATTATTTTTTCCACAATGTTAAAAAATACAAAAACTAAATGAAAAGAATAATGATAAAAAAAAATGTGAAACAAAAAAACGTTTCCTTTGATCAACGATTTTATGTTCGTTTTAGAAATTCTGTATTTATAATGACTTCTTGAAGTGCAGAAGAGACAAAGCCAATCAATGTATATTGTGTTAATTTTAATTTTCGTTTTTTTTTAATCAAAAAATCAATACTAATTAACTCCATTGCAATTGTATAATGATTAATTAGGCTTAAATTAACTGTCATACGTTAATCATTTGTTAACTAATGACAGTATAAAATAAGGAACTTATACTTCATATTAACAGTGCATTGTTTAACTAAGTTTTAATTTAGGTAAAGAATGTAACGCTATCAAATTATCAAATTTCAATATTAGAACATATTTTAAGGTAACATGGAAATATGTCTTTTCATAATTCATAAAAATTTTAAAGCATAATGGTCGGCTTAGAGTGTAAACCTGCTTAATTCACTTTTTATATTATATGACGTTTTGATAACGTTCGATAGAGGAAGAGATGCCGCATCGACTAAAAAAAACATTGTTCTTGTGTGTGAATGCTAAATAAAATTAACAAACTTTAAGATTGGTACGTCGCTATATTATATTTTTAGGTAACACGCCCAACTAATAGTTAACCAATGTGTTTTGGCGGCTTCACTAATGGTAAACTAAAAGCTGTGAAAAAATATCATAGGCTAAACATTTTTCGTTAGTTAACTAATGACAGTGAATTTGGACATTAATCGGTCAGTTTAGGA
The DNA here is from genome assembly GCA_003055125.1 of Paykullia maculata. Taxonomy (NCBI): domain Eukaryota; kingdom Metazoa; phylum Arthropoda; class Insecta; order Diptera; family Rhinophoridae; genus Paykullia; species Paykullia maculata. The sequence goes on from NDXZ01050397.1 coordinate 5,131, forward strand.
TTCAAAATAATGGATGAGATCATTCTTTATTTTAATTGCATATTTAAAAATTGCAATTTTTAAACACATACACAAACACTAAGTAGTTTTTTAGTATCTCTGTTAAAATTTCAAACACGCAAACATGTCCGGTTTAACCCAAGTTACTAATAATTTCTAATTTATTATTTTTTTAATGTTAAAATTAGTTACAAATAAAATCAGTATATACATTTTTTCAATTTTCCATAGTATCAAAAAATTTAAAAACAAAAATGGCCCCAAAATCAAAAATGAAAAATGGCCGGAAAAAATTCCCAAAAAAAGGCAAAATGAAAAATTGCCTAAATTTTTTACATTGAAAACAACATTAAAGTTTTTGGCCATTTTTCATTTTTGATTTTGGGGTCATTTTTCATTTTTAAATTTTTTGATACTATGGAAATGTGAAAAATGGCCCCAAAGTGGAAAAATGGCCCCATAATCAAAAATGGTCCCAATTTATTACAGTGGAAAAAAACCACACGAAAATTTGGGGCAAGTTTTCCTTTTTTTTTTTTGGCAATTTTTCCATTCTGAACTTTGGGTGATCTTTCATTTCGGGAATTACCCAAATTTTTTAAAATCCTTGGACCTTTTTTTAATTTTTCGATACCGTTCAAAATAGTTAACTGAAAAGCGTTTATGAAAATCAGATTTAACTAGTATGAAAAAATTTTCGAAAGAAAGCTGTTAAGGCTTTGCTAAAAAAAATACTGTAGACAGCCGGCCGTTGGCTGGCGAAGGAAATATAATCTCTCGTGGATTCGAATCGCCGGCTTCGCTATAGCCTTCGGAGACTTTCTGGCATTCGATTCTGGGGCCTAATTCTGGCATTCGATAGCGATCGAAATTTTACTCGAACGTGCGAGTTTTCTTTGCTTTAGGTATAGGAATTCCAATTGGAATTGATAAATTTCGACCACTATCGAATGCCAGAATTAGGCCCATGGTTTCCCAACGCCGGCTTCGCTAAATTAAAGTACTTCTGCCACATCGTCGTGACGTAGTATCCATGACTAAAGTGTTTTAGAGTTCATAGAACGCAGTAGTCATTTTAATTTTATCAAGAAAATCTTTAATTTCGCGAAAAGCATCAGAATTGAAAGTCCCTGTGCCCGGCCGAAGGGCCGCAGGATCGCCATAGATGCGTTTTGTCCTAATTGCATAACCTATTGTCTATTACTTGTAATAACGTATTTTTTTAAGATGTGCCTTGTCGTTTGTATGGTCAACATCGATAGTTATCTTGAAAAGTGACAACTGAGGCCAAATTGGAATTTGCATTCAAAAATTTAAGAAAATAAACACATCGGTTTAAAGACTAAAAATGCGTCTCCTGAAAAATTAAATATTTTGAGTTATGGCGTTGTAGCAGCAAATTAATAAGAAGAGGGAGTTTAATCTTAGTTTGAAAAAATATTTGGCCTTCATAAAACATAATTTGTTTAAGTTCTTAAAAATGTTTAAATAAGAGAGCATACTTTTGTAACTGTCCTATAAATATTTTATATAGTTTTTTTAAAGAGATTTACACTTTATGATCTATATTTAACTCAACTGTTTGATTCTGTATATCACCATAAACATCGTCATCATTATTATTTATTCAACTAGAAAATTAAAATAAATGATACATGTTGAAAACAATATTACAATTAAACTTTAGGCAACAAATACATTTAAAATTCAAACGTACTATGTACTCGAACATTTGGAATAGAAAGAAGTGAGAGGAGAAATAAAAAAAAATTACATTCAGATGGCAGTGATTGTGGTAATGATGATGACGCCGTTTAAACAGTAGGGGAAACAGAGGGTGGGGGTTGGTAGTGCAGATGAAACAAAAAAGCTAAATTGTATGTTAAAATTAAATTAATACAAAGTTTAAATTGGTGCTACTTTCTTACATTCGAGCATGACAAAAAAAAAAAAACTAATAAATAAATTTGTCATGACAAAAACAGAAAAAACCTTAACAAATGACCTTCGACTAGTAAAGTGTATAAATGAAAAAGAAATATAAGCACCTGACCTAGTTTTCAATATTGCTTTTCATTAACTATAATTCGAAAATAAAACCATGCATAAGTATAACAATACAAGTCAGAGAACAAACAGTACGTGTAAAAGAACAAAGTTTTTAATTTATAATTAACCCAATTAATGTGCATTATTGTTTATAACCTAAACAGATACCAACGACAACGCGCATTTAAATAAATAAAAATTACAACTGAAGCAGTTCGTTGAACTGAGAAATTTGCATTTTATTTTTTATCTTCATTATTATTATTTATTTACTTTTAATTGAACGACAATTGTTTTAGTGGCAAAATTATTTTTCAGTTTAGGTCTTACTCCTAAGGGAAAAGCGTACACGTGTTTAAAAAAATAAGTTGATTTATCGGTTGTTAGAATTTTAGTCAAATAATTTGTCTCATAATTAGGCCAAAAGTTACCATTTTTTTGATAATTTTTTCCTTTTGGTACATTAAAAACGTAACAAAATAGGAAAAATAAACAAAATATCAACAAACGGACAAATTGATGGATGATTGAAATTGATGGTCAACAACAATCGGCAAAATAAAAGTCGTATAACTTTAATAATTGCATGTTTTGTTCCTGTGCGACAGAGGTATTTATCCGTTTCAGAACTTTTTATGGATTTTGGCTATTAATTTTATTATTATATAATTTTACACGTTACAGTATTTTGGGCATATTTCTGTTTTAGCAGCATTTTTAGAGCATATTTTAATATTTTAAAAATGTTTTTTTAAGTGCTAAAAATGTCTGTTAGTAAATTCAACATGTTAGAAGAATATTATTCCGAACTATTAAACTCTATATAAAACTAATTTTTTTTTATAAAATGGTACAATTCATATAGAGTATTACCGTTCAAAATGTTAAGATTAAAAACTGCAAGACAAAATTTGATATTAAAACTAAACTTGATGAAGTAAAATGTATAAAAATGTTAAACATTTGGCAAAAAAGTCGTAAAAAAATTTCAAAATAAATTTTAAGAAAAAAGAAAAATTAATATGCGCCATCAGATTGGTAGATGTAGAAAAAAAAATTTTCAATTTATAAAAGTTTATTTAGATCTAACAGACAACGCTTTTTGAATCTGTGTCAATATTTGTTGTTGTTTATTGCAACAACAAATACTAATAAAAATCTTGTCTTATTTAATTTAAAAACCGTCCCAATTTATATCTGATACATGATATATTTAGAAATAAAATTTTTTTATGTAGCTTTTTTGTTTTTAAGAGCATATTTTTAAGTTTTTACTGCATATTTAATGCCAATGAAACACCTTTTAGAGCATATTTTTGGTTTCCGTGATAATTACAATAGTTTTTTTTTAAATAACCTAAATTCAAATGTTTACAAATGTTGACCGACTTCCTAAACGCAAGTTGCAATGCATATTTACAATGCATAGACTTTAATGCATACGTTAAATTTCTGGCAACGCCTTATGTTCCTAATCGGCTAGCAGCTCAGTTTGATGAATATCAGCTGTCCAAATCTTGCATCAATTTTATTTTGTATGCAAAGCAGGGTTGTACCTAAGGCCTGCTTTGCATACACATTTTTTCGATTTTTCTCCGGCATTAAAAATTAATTAAAACATAAATATGAACCTCGAAAGCTTTTTTAAAGCTCTATCTTGTAATTCTACGGCCCAATTTATGTAATGAATTTTTTTATTTCTTTAAAAACATTTTCTAAACCCCATATATATGTATATCATCTAGAAATATTAGACGACGGCTCAACATAAACCGTTTGTATTAAAAAATAATTGTAAATATCGCTTGGATTTCGCGAGATAAATACACTCGGTAAACACGGTGCGGAATTGGACCAATTGGCAAAAAATCAGAGAGAAAATTTTCTCATTACATTTAATGTCTACACTATACCACTTCAAATAGAATGAAAAGAAACACAACCCAGATACAATGGAAAATCATACGTGTTTATAAAAGTGATGAGAGCCATACGACTGTAAAACTTCTATACATACTTTTTGACATTGATCACATATGTATGCATTGTCTTTACACTATTATACTTTCTCACTTTATTTTAGTTTTTGACATGTCGTAATATTTAGTATAATAGTGTGAAGCCGGCTTTAGAGGATATAAATATTTATGCTTTAAAATGGACTGCTCTGCTCTTAATCTTATTGAGAACTTGTGGATTTATGTAACAAAAAGTTTAGTGCATTTAAGCGATTAAACGAATACCCCTATTATTGTTAACGAATTTTATTTTAAATAACATCTTAAAGCTGTATAGTAGGCATTAATTTGTTTGTGTGCACCCCTGGTGTATTTGTATACAAGCAAAATGAAGCAAAAATATATACATACATACACATTATTATATATTACTTTTTGCAATGTTTCGACTTTGTGTATTTAGGCAAAATAGTAAGTATGTACTTTGGTTTACATTTCAATTCTTATTCTATGTAACAACAATATACATAGATGTAGAATTTTATAATAAACTTTATGTTTATGATGATTATGATTATAACGATAAAGACGATGATGGTTATGATGATTTACTTTTTGCACGATTTTCTCCTTCAAGCGTGACAGGTTGCAGTTAAATTGTTTTTAATTCAATGATTTCGGTTGCTACTCTAAAATTTTTGTTGTTACAACGCTTGACTTTCTTTTGTTTAAAACTGCAGAAGAAGAACGGATGTTTAAGAAAAGTGTTTGAAATATTAGGAATGATTCGTTATTTTTTCAAGTTGAGTTTTTTATTTAATTTGAAACCTTTAATTTTATTGTTGTAGCTGGCTGCCTGTACTGTAACATTTACAGTCAACACTGCTTTTTAGATAAATATTTTTTTTCAAGTTAAAGCTCATATAAGACCGTTTACGCTTATATCTTTAAATTTGAAGCAATTAAGAACATTAAAATTGAACGAGCGTTAAATGGGTTACATATAAAATTTTTGCATATATACATTTTTCTTTTAAAAAATATGAAAAAGTGGCACCATAAATAAGCTGATTTTGTATGTTGTTGACAAATATTTAAAAAAAAACATAAAATTTGCCAAAATTTTTGTGTGGTACCTTTGATAAAGGATTCTTGCAAAATGTTTCAACATGAAGCTAAATAATAGCCAGGTCGCTTTGATGATCCCTAAAATGAAAACATGGTTAGCAATACCTGCTACTCTATTTTCAATGAAAACATTGCCGATTTTGATCCAACTCAATCTTTGAGAGGTAAAGGTTTTAACGAAACATATACAAATGGACATTTCCACAGAAATGTCAACCACAGCCAAAAAAAAAATCAAAGTCTATAAAAGTATGTTATTTTTACATATTTTTATAGGGAATCTATCAAATTTAACTAATGTAAACAAATCTAACATTTATTCATAACCCATTTTGAAATATTCGAATGTAAAGTTGACCAAGTGCAAAAGTTCTATTTTACACATTTCTATTGCATGTTTTGCTTTGACATTTGCTTTTTTAAATCTCGGTTTATATTTAAAGAATATAAAAAATGTAAAAGGAATGATGCGGTTGCCAGTTACGGTAATTTTTTTCTTTTGTTTACTGTATATTTCATTGTCGCGTGTGACATTGGAAAAGAACATTTGTTATCAGTGAGTCGAAGGTATGTATTTGCATAATGAGCATCAAATATTAGTAGCAAACAGGGATTTTTATTGCAAATTAAATTAAAAAAATTGTTGCTGGAAAATAATCAGCACTTTGCTCTCTTCACTTGTTTAAAGTTTGTAGCGTGCGATATCGTAAGTGTAAAATGTAAAAATTAAAAAAAAAAATTTTTTTTCTAAAATATCTTTTTTTGTATATGTATGTAAACACAAAATATAAAATTTTTTAATAAAGATGCGCAAAAACGGCGGCACGAGAGATAAAGCCAACTGCAAACGGTGGAGAGAAAGGTTAAAGGATGATGAATTTATGGGCAATTTTCAAAGATTTTAATATTTTCTGATGGAAGCTGTGCTCAATTTAAAATTAATATATTTTGACAAGCTTGAATGACATTATTAAACAAATTGGATGTACATACATACATATATATGGAATAGAATTTTTTGCTAGTTTTCACGGAAAAGGAGCCGTTGATGGAGTTGGAGCCGTTATTAAAAGAAAATTTTAGCAAATAACCAGATCTAAAAACGTAGTTTTACCTGATGCACTATCGTTTTATCGATGTGTAGAAAAAAGACAAATGAAACTAAAATGTATTTTATGTCATCTGCTTTAATTGAAAATTTGTCTCTCATTTTAAGTTGGACGAAAAATGGAAGGAACAAAAAAACATTCCAGGTATATCCCACTTGCATTCGTTTTGTTTCGATGGCCAACAGGTAGAAGCAGCTAGGACTACATATTCCATTAAAAGAAACCTTATTTGATATTAGTAATACTATTCTCAGTTCAGTTAGTTTCTGTTCTTTGTTTTTAAATATAAGGTGAATATAATTATTTTTGATATTTTTTAAGCTTTGAATTTTTGTTGTGCAAATAAATATATTAAAAATCATATTATTTATGTGTAATACATAAAAAGTAAAAAAATAAACATAAAAAGTATGATGGAAAAAAAGGTCGCATGCGACAAGTCGCGTGCGACTGGGATTGAAATTAAATAAAAAATAAACTACTTTATATTTTTGAATGAAATAAAAAACATTTTTAAGACACATCAATGCATAACATTTTAAAGTTAGTCGCATTAATATATTCCTTCAGGTTTCGCTGAAATCAGTGTTTGTTTTGTTTGATTTGAATTCGACTTCTCTTTTTGTCGCATGCGAATGCCTTGGTTTTTTGTAGTTATCATGAAAACGAACAATTGACCAAAATCAACCTTAGCACTAATTATAGTGCTAATCAAGAGCTATAAGTTTCGCCTTTTGTAAAAATTAAAAAATGTTTTGGCATATGTGTTTTTTCACTTTGAATGCGTACGTATGTCGCCTTCGACATTGGAGAAATACCCATATTTAAAAGAAGACTTTTAGCACTTTATAAAAAATAATCTTAATACTCGTAACAATAAACACTAAACAATAAAAAAAAAATTACAAATATTTATATTTTTAATTGTTTAGAGCGGAAATAAATTTTTCACCTAAAAAAACATCAGATTTTGTGTCGGTAAATTCATTAAAAACAGCTTCATCTAATTTTAAACTACAAACATACTTTTGCTTGTCTATAGTTAACTAAACATATACCTTCAACAAACTTTAACTTTAAAACTGTAAAAGTCTTTGTTTATAAATATAATTAGAGGCCATTGTTTTTTTTTTTAAAAACATACATATTTAAAAAACTAAATAAAAAGAACATTTTAAAAAAACAAGATTTACTACTAAGTTTTAAGATCCAATAAAATTGGTTTCTATTTTCTACTCGACCGGAGTTAAATGTATTAAGTTAGTGTGTATAAAATATCGGCAAAGCTCTTTTCCAAAAACCTATAAATGAACTACAAAATACGGAATAATGAAAAAATTTATAAACTATTAATAATGATACTTTCTAGAAGATAAGGAAAAATTTTCGAAATAAAAAAGATTTTCGAAATAGTTGCCTTAAAAGTTTAAAAATGTCTAAACTATTGCTACTTAACTGATTTTTTCACTGTCCTGCACCTGTCGTTTTTTTTGACATTGACTTTTACGCATCTTAGCAAATTACAAAATCTTGACAGTAAAAACGAAAATAATTATCAATAAATAATAGCATGTATAGTAATAGAAATGGAGGTAACACACATTCGTTACTTTTTACTCGAAAATTCCCCATACATTTTTTTCTTGAAAAATTTAACAAACCAAAAGTTTAACAAGAAAATACATTATAGATTTATTAAGTGATAAAAACAAATTGGAAGGTATAGGGTAGACAGACGACAGCGTTAATTTGCATTAAAAGCTCACTA
>NDXZ01050430.1:0-19620 GCA_003055125.1 Paykullia maculata
GTGACCATATTCATTCATGTTTTTTCTTTGCGTGTTCGTATAGAAAGACGAAAACCCATGGAAACTTAAAAAAAAACTCTCACGTCAAATATGGTTGAATCATGTATGAATCTAGGATGCCAGAGGACGAAACCTTAGAATCAATTAAAACTTGATGACTTAACTGTTTTATGGATCATAATATATCAAGCCCACTTTTAGGCTGGCTAACGCTATTAATAAGTAACTAACTTTTTTTTTGGAAATTGAACTTAAATAAAACTTTTGAAGTTACTACTTAAGGTATATTCAGCATCTTGAGCCGTTTTGTTTTGTTTGCTTAAACTGTAATCGGAATAAGAAATCTACTTTGTAACATTATCAAGTTTTTTTATTTTGTAAATTTTTGCGTAAAAAACATACTAATAAGGATCCTATATCGAATCCAATAACAAAGAGATTTTTAAAAGGTTAACTCTTTTCGAAGCATATACATTAAACAAACAAAAACAATTTAGAAAGCTACATTCGGTCAAACCTGATCACAATATACTCTATAGAACAATTCATTCATTTATTTAAGGGAGTTAACATGACTTTCGGGTAAAGACATACTATGGAAGGTAAAACGATTTCTGTTTGAAAAAGACTTATGCATTCGTAATTACATCTCGATAAAATATTTGATTGTAGTTTATGCGGTTAAAAATGATTTCCAAAGGTAGGACTTTCATGAGATCTATGGAAAATTATAGTCCGAGTTACTGCAATTGATGGCAAATATATAGTAATATAGTAATATTTAAAACATTTGTAGTTGTTAAAGCATATTTCGGGAGGACATATTAATGGGGGTTAGGCAATATCATAGACTCATGATCACCATTTTCAAAAATATTTGTTTAATTATCTTAAAAAATGTGATCTGCACTTTGATTACAAGATTTACTGGACGGACATCGTTTAATTGACTTAGGAGGTGATACTAATTCGATTAGTATAATTTAATGCGGATGTTAGATGTTTTTATTTTCCACTTAAGTAATAAGAGTGTTAATTGCAATACTGAAATATAAAATCTTTAAATAGATAACAACTTCGAAGAAAATATGAAAACTTTATTTGGAATAAAAGGTTTTATTTAAAGGTTTTCTTTATCTCACGCAAAAAAATTTTCTGAATTTCAATTTTAATCATTAAAACAAAACATAGCTCTTGTTGACAGCCTTTGCTGTGTTGTATGAAGTATGTTGTGCAACAATTATATTTCTTAAAATAAAATGTTTTGAACCCCTAAAAACATTCATTAATTTTGTTTACGACATAAATTGAGACAACAATACGACACAGATTGTAAATCGGCATATAATTTTAATTCTCATTGCGTTTACGTATGATTGATATTAATTCGAGTTCTAGTCACTTATACGCTACTGATATAAATCAGTTATGGCTATCAGAATTATTTTTAATAAAAATTTGAAGTTTTAGGTTTCAAAAAACTTGTAAAATACCGATTTTGGGATTCTACGTCATAGACAAATTTGGAAAAGAAGCAATAATAATCATGTAAAGGTTTCTGTAGTCTTCTAACCAAAAAGCACATTTCACAAATAGACGACGATATGTAAAATTGTAAATAACATTTTTTTAAAATAGTTCTTATACGGTGACCCCCGATTTACGAAGGATCGCTATACGAAATTTCTAGATTACGAACATCATTAATAAATTATAATAAATATTGAAGTAATTATATTAATTTACAAATAAATATTTTTTTTTAATGTAATATTTCCTTTTTTAATAAATATCTAATGTATTTTTTTATCGAATAAATTTATTTTCTAATTTTGTTAATAATGTTTCTATAAATAGGGGTTCGCATAACGAACGTTTTGGGTACACATCTATGTTTTTTTAATACAAAGGATCTCGTTTTACGAATATTTTTAATCCTTTTTTTTCAGAAGAATACCATACAAATATTGAGCTCGCTATACGAATATACGATTTACGTCCACTTTCACAGAACGTATTCTATTTTTGAATCGGGGATCATCTGTATATTTTATTTTTATTTTTTAGTCGAACTTTTTCAAAATAACGATTTTTTTGAATATAATGACTCAAGTTCCTTTTAAAGTTCTTTCTTATGAAGAAATAATAATTATTTGTGATAATTGAAAGAATATTCTGAAAGATCCGAGTGAAATGCAATTAGAAACCAGCTACGGTTTCATTATCAGCACTCTTTGATCGGTATTTTAGTGTTGAATGTAAATATCATCTATTTAACTAACAGTTAAAATAACCCTCAAACAAATTAAGGCGAGATCTTTGTACCGTCCAATTATACATTTTGTTTCCGACTTATGCTGCCGTTAAAAAATGTATTTTTTAATATTTCGTGTTTATGAGTTAATTGTTTAAAAATTTTTTCTTTAAGGTAAAATCATTTAAGTTAAAATTTACAATAAGATTTAACTTAAGTTATGATAAAAAATTTTGGATTTTAGTTTTGGTCCGGGATTTTCGGGTTCAGAGAATACCCGGTTAACATTCCTTATGCATACATATGTATGTATGTTTGGTGCTTCAATTAATATATTTTTAAAAAATTGTTTATAAGTTTTTGTGTACTCGAAAAGTTATAGTTTCATAGGCTTTTGCATGAAAAAAGGCTATTGAAATTTTTTTATTGAAATACAAATTAATCGCATTTTATTTAAAGTATAACCCTCATATTTATAAACAATTTTTAAATTTATTGAAGCTTTATTGAACGAAATTTTCATACAAAATTTGTTAAATAAACCTTCAATAAGTTAAAATTTTTTTTATAAATATGGGGGTAAATATTTAGTTTTTCATTTATCTGTCATTGAAGACAAAGAAAAAGAAAAAATACAATTTTATTTATTAAAACACTTTTTTGTTGTCTGCAATCAAAATCATTTCAGAAACATTAAAAATTAAACACTTACATATGTATATAAGTACGTACATACATACATACATATATACGTACAGAGTTCTTTAAAACTATTAAACCTTGCTTCAATAGACACATTAAAACTTAAAAATTGCATGTTTATGCATGAATATTAGATATTTTGATTTTCATACAACGTATTTACTGCTATACATACACACAAACATGCCTAACATGTGTAGCCTTTATGTAGAAGAACGGAATTGACTGAAGGTGTTACATATTTTTCATGCTTTCGTCTTGTTTTCTCCTTATGTTTTTCACGCAAACAAACATACACACATACAATCACTCACAGGTATTTACAGTTTTATACATACATTCATACATACATATACATATATTACAATAACACTGTGCAATATTCGTGCTACTAATATTTTTTAGGTTTTGTTGTTGGTGAATTTTTATTGACCTAGTTATGTCAATGGAAATTCCACAACATACAAGGTACACACACTTAAACAAATATCTGCAACAGTCAACAAAAAACAATAATAATAACAAACGCCCAATTAAGAGGCGTATAGAGAAAAACTTAAAACGATATGAAAAAAATAAGAATCCATTAGAATGAGTGAAAATAATATGAAGGCTTTTTTCGTTTGCTAAAAAAAAAAATGTATTTAACTGAATGTGATTTCTTTAAATATTCTAAATTTAAAAACCCCTAAAAAATAAATAAAACTGTCTCGTAAATAATCTTAAAAAACAAAATAAAAAAATTTGGCAACAAAAGTTTTCTAACGAATAACAGCGTAAGTTATTTAGTTTTTTTTTGAAAGGGGAGAGATTCAATTATTTTTTAAAAGGGACCAAGTTTTAAATAATTTAGTTATACGAAGGTTTTAACCCCTGTAAATGTTAGATTTTAGCTTCGCTTAAGAAGTTTCTTAGACTACTGGGCTTCGGTTGGACTAAAGGATTTTTGCATTTTTCAATTGTAAATTTTGTAACGGAAAAAAATTAAAAGATTTCAAAAGTCTAAGGTGATTTCAAGAAAAAAAAAAATTTTTATTACAAAAGTAAATATGACACCAAATTTAACAAAAAAAAATATTTTACAAAATGTTTCTGTTTTTTTCTTTAATGCAAAAATGTTCGACCTTTATTTCTTTGCATTTGGGGCCATTTTTTAGGGAGCCCTTTCATATATAAACAAATTGTTTACATTATTGAAAATTTTATAAATTTCTAACGATTTTCAAGCAAAATCTTTTATACCATGACATAACAAACACAAAGAATTTCTAACATCTGCTTGTTCCTTAACGTTTCTTATAAACCATAAGGAGAATCTGACATTCACGTATTAAAGAAAAGCTACCATATTAGCGCAAATAGTCACATCTTCTCATATACATATGTATGTATGTATACTAAGACATATAGGTTTTAGTTTAGTTTGGTTTTTTTAGTCAAACTAACATACATACATACATATATGTATAATAAGTTTGTCCAACTAAATTATTGTTTATTTTAGAATTCTCATCCGTAAATAATAGCCGGATGTTAGTAAGCGTTAGTAAGAAAAAATATGTAAAAGCCTTAATTTTATAAATCTTTTTTCTTTTATCGAGTTAATATGCTTTCACTTGCTAGTGGTTTTTAATAAAAAAAAAAATAAATAAACAAAACAAACATTTATTATCACAGTTCAGCTTTCACGTAACGACTAATTGCAACATTATGTCTACGCACGAGTATAAATTTCCACATAAATATATGCAGACATACATACATACGTATGTATCTTTGCTAAAGCAAACGCATTAGCAGATATTCAACGTTTATGTAAGAATTTTTCCACTTTCACATACTGTTTTGTGTGATAATAAGAAAATCAATAATGAACTCATAAAGGCAATATAAGAATGTGAACGTGGCTGCCAACTTTAACCGACAATAACAGTTCATGTAGCTGTAGAAAAAAAACATAAATATTTATTTTCCTTTGCATTTTCTCCTCAAACTCATTTCCAAATATACTTATGTTTTTATAACGGTAGTAAAGATGTTATTGCTCATGAAAAATATTCGTGCCAAATTTATCTTTTTATCCTCTGTAGTTTTTTCGGTCAAATATTATAACCTAAAAACGGTTATTGTGAAAAATGTTCGTAACTTTTCCATTTGATATACATAAGTTTATATTTATTAATAATAAAAAATTATTGGTGCCAAAATTGCTAGATCCCTTAATAAACTACAATGCTGTCGTTCAGTATTAAGGCGGGAAATTGACAATATGGCTAAATTGTAAATATTTAAAACTGCAAAATTGCTTTGATTAGAAATAAAATAAATAAAAATCTAAAAATTTACAATTTCAATAGAATTCACGTTAAGGTTTACCTCACTTTAAACTAATATACCGACATCTATTAAAGAAAAATGTTGCGGATGAAAAGTATCAAAAAGGGAAAAAAGTATTATATTGTAAATTATTGGTCTGATTTGAATAAAATTTGAATTAAAATTACGTGGTAGAAAAAAGGCAAAGTTTGGGTAACCCGTTAGGAGTAGCAAAACAGCTCGGGTCTAAGCTAGTGTTCATATATATTAAATATGTCTATTTAATCGTTGTTGTATATATAACTTTTAATATTAATGATGGTTAAAGTTTATGATTTCACTAATCGTAGACATTACCGATGTCTAACAAAAATATTTCAACTAATTTTCGTCCTACTATTTAAAGCTTTATCATGATTTCAGTGGCCTTAGGCTTACATGAAAATTAAGAAAATGTTATTTTAGAGGACCTTAAACAAGTATTTCAATATGTTACGATTAGAATGACAAGATGAAAGTACCTATTAGTGGCTATAATATGTATAATAATGTATCTATGCTGTCTTTTTTAATACCCTCTTATCACAGGTGGCAGGGATATATTTAAGTTTGTCATTCCGTTTGTAATATCGACAATATTAATTTGTGGCCCTATTCTGGAACGATTTAGCCAAAACAGTCTGTCTGTATGTTGGTTAAGCAACAAAAGGTTCCCATTGGTCACCCAGAATTAAAAATATTCTCAAAGACAAATACTTTTCAGCTGGATACGATTCTACACGTTGGTCAAGGATATACATATAAGATTTGGCACCTGTTTTTAAAATAAATTGTAAAATGCTTAAAATTAAAAAAATATATATAACTTTAATGCTTGAAAAGATGTAAACATTAAAAAATAAAATAAATAAAACTACTTTACAAAAAATGAAGTTGCCCGAAAAATTGCTGTTGTTGACTTTATATGATACACAGATTTCAAATATAAAAGTAGAATATTTTTATCAGCTCTAGTTTTTGAGATAAAGCTTAATGTCAAGCTTTTCAACGTAAACAAAAATACGAAATTCAGCAATAAAATTATCTGTTTTTATATTTGCCAAGTAGTTTCAGAGATATCGGGAAACTTGTGACGAGAAAAATCATTTTTTATACAAAATTTAAAAATTTTTGTTTTTTAAAGTTCATAAAAAATAAAAATGCAACAAATAAATTATTTTTGGTCCAGTAACATATAGAAAATTTTTTTTTTTTAACAGATTTCATATATAGTCAAAAACAGCTGAAATTATTCCGGCAACAGACGTACTGTAAACTTATGTAATCAAAACAAATTGTGCACCCATCAGGTATTTGCACTTTTACTTCTGCCTTTTTTATTTTACAAAATATAGTTTTGAATGTTTTTTTTGATGTTTCTTTGCTGTGACAACATCAATTTTATGTTTTAATCCAAGCAAAATCTACAAACAAATCCGTTGAACGTTAAAAGGCAATCAATTTAAATTGATTTTATCGTTTTCTTTCCTGTTTAAACTCTTGTTAACATCTTTTGCTAACAGCGAAAGTAAAGTGGTTGATAAGCAAAACACGATTTAAAAATGCACTTCCAATTTATAATAAAACAAGCGATAAATATAAATGAATTATAATTTAATGTTATTTTAATAGGACTCTTTTCTTTTGCTTATATGCTTAATACATTTTCATGTTACAGGCGAGTACTTCATTGTTTGTGTGTGTGTGTGTGTGGGTGTATGCAAGTATATGTATATATTGGGTTCAAACCAATAATTTTTTAAGAGATTTTAATATAAATCATAACCATGTATATATAAGCAGATGATACTGTTGAGACAAGTAAATATTAGGTAAAATCTAACAGATTTGGAAATTGTTGAATAAGACATGTGAATTATAAATCTAAATCAGAACGAAAAAAACAAAAGAACAACAAATAAATAACATGACATAGAAAAAATAATGGTAACAAATATGGTTTTGTTAAAAAAAAGGTAATTTATGACCAAATCAAAGTAAGTGTTACGCACAGTTTGTGTGTTTGTGTATGTATAAGTTTGTATTTGCTTTCACTACATACAACCGTTTTTAGCAACGATTGAGTGCATCTTAACAATACTACCCTAAAACAATTGTAATAGCGGTATAAATAGAAAAATTTTAGTCTCTTCTTCTGCTTCCTTCCGTTTGTTCATTTCTTTTGTTTATGGCTTAGTTAAATAGAAATAATATTTACGTCGTGGTTTCAAGAGAGTGTTTTGGCTTGTGTGTGTATGTGAATATTTTTTTTTAACACATATACATACATAAATATGTATGTACTTAGTTATATATACATTTTAAAATATGCATGCATGTATTTTTATTTTTTGTCGATTTTTTTTTGTATTAACATTAATCTAACTTAATGTTTTTGTAAGAAATGTATATAAAATATTTTTAATAACCATTAAGTGTAACAATATTTATGTTTTTTTTTTAAATTTTTTTCTTATAACATTTAAGTTTTTCCACAAAAATTAATATTGCTTTTTTATATTAAAACACTTTTAATTTTCCATTTTTTTTTTTAAATAAACTAATAATAATTTTTAATTTTAATAATTTTTCCAACCGTTCACGACAAAAACCTGCTACTAACTAAAACTTTGTTTAGAAATATGCATGAGATGCTCTTACAAAACATTACACTTTTTTTAAGGATTGACAGTTCAATTAACAGTGTTGCTAGCTCTTGAAATAACAAAAGCACCGTGCACTGCTTAGAGCCGAAAAAAAGTAAAAAGCACTAATACGAATTGTCATAAAAGGCTAAAAAAAATTTTTTTTTTTTGGTTTTAAAAATTTCCTTAATCCCAAATTAGTCTCCCAAGCTTTTATATTATACTTTTGTCGTAACGTCTAGAAAAACCATACGAATTTACAGTTTAACAATTTTAAGAGTTTATTATAAAAGCAAATATTTAAAAACCAATTTTTATTGGCATTCTTTCTTTTAGTAATTTTAAGTTATTCAGTTCTTTGTGTTTGTAAAAAGCAATAGATTTGTAGCGTAGTAATTACTTTATATTTGAAAATAATTATCTTTTAAAAACTTCACACAAAACTACTTTGTGTTTTTAATTATTTGCAAATCATATAAGCATTGATTTTTAAGTTTTTTATTTTCTTTAGTTTTAAATAATTTTTGTTAATTCGATAAAAATGTTTGAAGTGGTTTGTTTATAAAAAAATATTTTTTATAAAAAATTAAAAGTTTAGCGTTTTAGTTTTATTAACTTTTTAATACACGACAACGCTAAAGATTCACTGTGAAATAGTTGAATAACACAAAAACAGCGTTTTTTTAAATATTTTCAGGTACAAATAAATATATAAAAATCACCAATATATACCCGAAAAGCACGGAAATGAGCAACACTAGCAATACATTTTAACATACCACCAGCACTCCAGAATTTACTCTCTCTGTAAATTCCTTTAGTCTAACTAAAGGTTTAAGTAGTCAACAGATTTCTAACGTAACGTAATCAGGTTTTGTAAAGTGGACTTTTACTTAAAATTGTTTTTTTTTGAGCAGCTGATTGTTTTTGCTTACAAACAGTGTAACCATTTGAATTATTTATATTTATGGCCCGTTGTAGTTTTTTTTTGGCATTTTCGTTTTAACTTTTAAAAGTGGTTTTGTATTTAATATAAAAAATAAAATATTTCAATATTAAAGTTATCGATAAAAAAATTTTTAAATTTAAAGAATAAACCTGCTTAAGAAAAAAATACTATTTCGTAAACGTTTACGCTGAAAATTAGCTGACAAAAACATGTGTAAATATAAAATACTTTTATGAATATCCTTTTGTAAATGTAATATTTTTTTCGTATTAACCTGATAAAATGTAATTCTAAAGCAGTTTATTTTTTAAATTAAAAAAAACAGTTTTTAAGGTAAAAATCTATCAAAATTTTAAAGAGTTTAGTTTTTTTACACATAAAATCATTTTTATTTATTTTGTTGCTTAAAAAATATAAAATTATTTATTTTATTTCTAATCAAAAAACTGTTACTATTTACTTTAACGTTACCTTTGTTGACTGTTTGTATAAAAATTTTCACAATGCTTTTCCCAATTCCTGCGTTGACAAATTGGGTCAAGAGAGAGAGCGCGCACATTGTAAATTAAACAAAAAAAATATTGTAAACAACATTTAGGGTTGTTAAATTACTAAGCCTTAGGGTTTCCAGGTAAGATATATGTAGTTTTTAATTTTGATGATAAATAAGAATCGGATATTTGGTTAGAAATTAAATTTTTTGGCGAAAAACTTTCTTTTTGTAAATAATTTCTGTTTTGGCAACAAAGAATATTGTATGAAAAATTAGTTTTCTTAAAGAACGTGAATTTTACTAAAGGAATTTTATGATTGTTTAGCAAAACCTGTGTGGTTTGGTTGAAAAGAATATATATGTATGTACATATGTATATGCAAAAGGTCTGAGTTATTTGAAAACTTAAAAATTTCAAAAATACTTAAAACATTAGCTTTAGCCTGTAGTACACGAAATGTTAAAAGCAACATGGGCATGTGTCTCTGACGTCACGAAAATATTTAGCATATCGGTAGCATTTTTAAAATGCATTGTAGGGGCTACATGCGGTAAAATTTTGATAGAACACAAAATGTAACTGGGTATGAGTGTACCAAAAAGTGAGATTATACGACTTATAAAAAATGTCGCTTCATGATGACGACAAAATTACGTCAGAGTGTACTATAGGCTTTATACATAAAGAATTTAATGTTAAATATATTTTAAAAAACATGTAAAATATATTTTAAAAAACATTTAAAATTCTAATTAATATTTTAAAAAACTTTTTTTTTTAAATGAATGACTTTTTTTGTAAATACTTCTTTTGTTTAATTTTCTGTTTATAATATAAAAAAATAATAAAAAAATACACTCTGTACCTGTGGTTAAAGTTATATAAGTTTCATTTATAAACTTTGGAGTATTTTGTGATTAATGAACACTATGATTTTATTTTGAGAAAGTTAGCTGCCATATGTAAAGCATAATAATAAAATTGTATACTTTTTACTTTTAAGAAGTTGCAAGATTATACGATTTATTGGTCCTTGTGTGGCGCTTTTTAAAAAAAAAATAGGAAGTGCTTTAAGTGTACATTTTTTATGGTTTTTTAATTTTTTCCTAACAAAAATACACATGCAAAGTTTTAGCTAAACGCTATCAGGAGCTAATTATTCGCAAATAAAAACTAAACTCAGTCTAGATAGATACAGTCTAGACTTTTTTCGCAAATCAAATAAATCTATAATCGCAGTATCAGTACGTCCTATTTTATTTTTAATATTTTCTTCTCTATAAGAAATTTAGATTTAACTCTCAAAAGTTTAAATTTTTGGTGATAAGAAGATAATAAGTTATAATGAAGTATCTAACATTAGGTATACTTATGTATAAGGCAGTGTTACCAGCCCAGTTGATAACTATTTTGTGTATGAGTGTATGTATGCAATCATTTCTCAAACTCCATAACAAAAAACATATCTCAATAAAAAGATAAGTCAAATTCCATATAAACAAAAGAAAAAAATTAAATATTTTTTTTGTGGCCATCATCTTGTACAATAGATAAACCTTGCACCGAAGGTAATGGTATTTTCTAATTCGGTTGTTCAACAATTCAGTAAGCGCATGACATACTCTTTGTGAGTAATATTTGTTTCTCATAATAATTTGTTTGATTACAGTCCACAAAAAGAAAAAAAAACCTTAAATTCATACATACAAACATTTAGTTAATATGTAAGTATGTATGTATGTACATGTGTATTTGCTTTAAAGTCCAAAAAAAACAATTAAACAACAAAAACTGGTATTTAACAGATAAGATATGCAATTTCGTTTTGTTTATTGTTGCTATATGTTTTCGAATATTATAAGCAAACAAAAAAAGCATTTCACAAAATTTGTGTTGGAACTTTTGGAATAATTTAACATTTTAGTAGTCATTTAAATGCTACCGGCATAAGACATTCCAAATTGTAGTTTTTCGAAATGGACTCAAACAAAAATATAAGAAGACGGGTTTTACCTTCTCCCGATCCAAAAGCTGCATATCCACTACTTCGGCGCAGCCAATCAACCGATGAGGTAAGTAAATATTTTTAATGAATTTTGAATCATTATCATATTTAAAATAAATATACTTAGGCAAAAATGTATTTATTTCAAAGGCGATATCAGCAGGCAGAATATATTAGATGTGCTCCAAAAACTTTGGTCATGTTTGTGCATATGAGAGTAAAAACAAAATTTACTCTCTCAAGCTATTAAACTTAACCAAAATTAATGGAACGCGAAAAACCAAAATTTTGTTTACACGTAATTTATTGTTGCTAATTTATTAATTTTAAACGGTAAAACAAACTCGTGACCAAAACATGTGCATCACTGGTTAATACTTAACAATTTTTTATATTTAAAACTAAAGAAACACCACACATACTTACGTTATCAAATAATTTAGAAGAATATTCCATTTTTTACTGTTTTAAAAATTTATTTTCAACACTTAACACTTTATTTTATATAATTTTTTTTAATTTTATTTTTATATACATATGTTATTTATATTGTAAACAAAAAACCGTTGATTATTTTATTCGCGAAGAAACTTACCCAAAAAAAAGTGTGTGCATCTTTTGGCATGAAGAGAAATGAAACTACTTTCTCATAAGCGCTCTCTCAAGCACATTTTTTGTTATATGAAACGCTTTTTGAGTAACAGTTTTATTGAAATTAAATTATTTCTTAAACAGAAATTGACAGAATCAGTAAAATAAAAATAAATATAAAAGTTGTCAATCTCAAACATATTTTCATTTGCTTCTTAGATTGTTTTTAAGGTAACAACCGGTTAATTGGTTGATGGATTTTAAAACGCTACAATTAAGCCATTTATTACTATTATCATAAGAAGAAGCTCTTAGAAAACTTACACTTAAGAGTGTCTCAAGTAGGGGCTAAAATTCGTTTAAAATCGGCTATATTTGAATGAGAAATCTGTCTTATAAACCTTTAATAAAATTATAAATTCTTTGTGAATATGGGGGATAGTATTTATTACTTTATTGTCTATTATAGATTTTCATACACAAGTCTAATTAAATTATTTGCTTTGAATAGCCCTTGTTAGGATTTTAAATTTTCCAAATGTTCAATGTATGTTTTTCTAGCCACTGCTGTTTTTGTGCTCTACAGTGTAATACCATAACTTAGAATTGATTAATCATATAAACAAGATAAGATATTTTTAACATTCGACAGTGAATTATAAGAATTTATTATATCTATTTTTATACTTCTTTGTAATTTTGCTATGTCCGATAACTTATAGCAAGGGCCTTCAAGGTTTTCCACTAGGAGGCAACTAAATTCAGTGGGTCTGAGGTTCAGTTTTTCAATTCTTAATTTTTTTCTTTATCTCTTAATTTTTTTTTTTTTTAAGAACTACGTGTTTTTAGTTAAACCAACATTAGATAAGATAAATAAATTATGATCGATAATGAAAGAATTTGTTTTGATTTGATTTTGATTAACTTGTAGTTACTAACTAAGGAAATAACAAATATGTATGTATTACAATAGGCGTATTCATTTAATCACTTAAATGCCTCTTATACTTCTTAAACATTAAATATTATATAAAAGTTTAAGGGCCGTTTTCATGAGCTGGCTATGAAATACGTGATAACAAAATGTTACTTTAGCTTTATAGTTTCATAACTTCTATTTAAAATAAATTATATAACTTCCAAATTATGGCAATATTGGTTTTGATTTACCACAGACCACAACCTTTTACATACAAAATGATAAGCTTAAAAAGTTGAAAAAATGACAATTTCATCTAGTATAGACAATTTTAATTTTGCAAATCTTACATTAAAAGTAAAGGTCGGGCAATCCTAACTTTAGAATAAAGGTGAAATTTAGCTTAAAGTGTACTTATGATAACCAAAAATTCTTTATCTGTCAGATAACGTTTACTATTGCTAAGTTATGAAAACGGGTCTAAGAGGTATAAGAGGCATTTAAGCGATTAAACGATTAATTAGTAATACAAAGTAGTAGTTTAACATACATACATAAAATATTGGTAATTTCTTCTGTTGTGAGTTTTTTATTGTTATTGCCCCGCTTTCGCTTTGCTAATAATGTTTGCATATACTCGTAGTTGGTTTAAGTTAAGCTAAATTATTTGCAAAGCCAATAAATATATTATCAAGCAAAACGCTTAAATATAAAACTTTGTTTTCAGAAACCGGGTTTCGGATACGGGTTTATGCAAAAAACCGGTTAGCCGAATTTTAGCTAAAAAAACATATTTTGATTTTAAAAATCTAAAAAATAATAACTACCTTAAATTGATTAATCGCATAAACAATTTTGTATTTTTTTACTTTTCTGCGACGAACAACAGAGCAAGGGTTTTCAAGGTTTCTTTGTGAGGCGCAACAAAATCCAATGGTATTGGGGTCCAGTTTTCCTAGCATTTTGGATACTTTTGTACTACACCATAGCTATACCTGCATTTCATCGTTTACCCAAACCCTTGAGCATTAAAGATGAGGCTAAATATCCTGAATCCTTTATTGCAGAGCGTGCTGAAATTAATCTTCAGAATCTGGTTAAATTAGGACCTCGAGTTGTGGGCAGCACGGCCAATGAGCAGGGTGCCATTAAGTACTTTATGAGTTATGTGCACAAACTGCGGTCAGAAGCTAAAGATCTTTATGAAATTGAAGCTGATGTACAGATTGCTTCGGGTAGTTATATTCATTGGCAAATGGTGAATATGTATCAAAGTATACAGAACTTTATAATTAAAATTAGTCCCAAGGGCTATAATGGCACTTCGTATTTGCTGGTAAATAGTCATTATGATACGGTACCTTTTGGGCCGGGAGCTGGTGATGATGGTGCTATGGTGGCAATAATGTTGGAAACTTTAAGGGTTATATCACAAGCAAGTACCCCTTTAAAGCATCCGGTAGTGTTTTTATTCAATGGTGCCGAAGAAAATCCTTTGCAGGCTTCCCATGCATTTATCACACAACACAAATGGGCGAAATATTGCAAGTGAGTTCAAATAAAATAACTAAAAATTAATATTACTTTATTCAATTCTATTAAGAGCTCTTATTAATTTGGACTCTGCTGGTAATGGTGGCAAAGAATTATTGTTTCAGTCTGGTCCTAACCACCCTTGGCTAATGAGACACTATCGCAAAGCTATTGTACATCCTTTCGCCTCTACTGTAGCTGAAGAAATGTTTCAGAATCATTTTATACCTTCTGATACTGATTTTCGTATTTTTCGTGATCATGGCAAAGTTCCTGGCCTTGACATGGCCCATCAGTATAACGGTTATGTTTATCACACACGTTTTGATCGTCCTGAAATTTTACCCAGAGGTACCCTACAAAATACCGGCGACAATGTGTTGGCTTTGGTTCTCCAATTAGCTAATGCCCCGGAATTGGAAAACAGTGAAGTAAGTTTGTATTCTTCTTCAATTTCTCTATTTATGTATATTAATCTGTTTGTCCTTTAGGAATATTCCGAAGGCCACACAATCTTTTTTGATGTTTTAGGCATTTTCCTGATTTTCTATTCGGAAATAGAGGGTATAATTCTTAATGTTTTCATTTCGTTGACTGCCTTAGCCGCTTGTGGTTACTCCTTTCAAATGATGGCTAAAAGTGCTGGTGTTAAATTGTTTACAGTTATAAAACGTTCCATGTTTACATTTTTAATACAAGTAATTGCTGTAACAGCTGCTGTAATTTTATGTTTCTGTGTTGGGATCTTTATGGACTTAATACACTTACCCATGTCTTGGTTTACAAATTCATGGCTAATATTAGGCCTTTATTTTTGTCCCCTATTCTTTGGCTTTGCCATAGTTCCTGCTATTTATTTTCATTTTACAAAGGATGTAAGTAAACTATTTTTAAAAAAAAGTAACTTGACCCTTTAAATAACATTTTACACGAAATAGGATCGTTTCCCTGTTGGCTATCGCGTTCAAATCTTATTGCATTGCCACTGCATTTTTTTGGCCTTGTTGACTTTGATTTTAACTGTGTGTCATATACGTTCGGCTTTTATGTTTATGATCTCCTTGTTATTCTACACAATGGGTTTGATCGTTAATTTGGTAACCAAACTCCATGATAAGCGTATGTTTTAAATAAGTTTTTTTTTTAAATATTACTATTAATCTTTTCTTTATAAATTTATTTGTATTTAAAGCTGTTGCTTGGTTGATTCCTCATATGCTTTGGGGCATACCACCATTTCTTTTCTATGCCAATGTATCACATGCTTTCTTTGCTGTGTTCATACCTATGACTGGACGTTTTGGATCTGGCGTTAATCCTGAGATGATGATTTGTGCTTTCACTGTTGGTGTGGGCATATTAACCGGTGGTTTTATGGTATGTGTTGCATTTAATTATCAATTGAAATATAGATAAGTATTTTATACTAATAAATAATTTGTTTTTGTATTACAGATTCCAGCTCTTAACTTGTTTCACAAATCAAAGACAATTATCTGTTCTTTGCTGGCTATCGCCTTGGTTTGTTTGATTTTGGCTGCCACTCCCTTAGGTTTTCCCTATAGACCCGAAACTAATATTCAAAGATTTTCGATAATACATGCCCGCCGCACTTTCCGCGATATGAATAATGAAGTTCGTCGCATGGAAACTGGATACTTCATTTTACCAGAGGACAGACGTACCCCTTATATCAAAAGTAAGTTTGCAAAAAATTAATACATATTAAGACAAACTTTTGCTCAAGTATTCAATTTTTGCTTAGATCAAGTTATCAATATAACATTGGCCGAGTCTCTTTTGAATGACTGTGAAACTGAAATGTATTGTGGTTTACCATTGTACAATCACAGATGGGCAAAGGCAAGGTGAATATTTCATATTTCCAAATTTATCTAAAACATTTTTATATTCACTGAAAAAAAAAACGTCAAATATCTTTTACAGGGCATCCAGTATTTGGATTCCAGCACCCAGTCCAAAATTCGATTTATATCCCACTGTTGAAGTAGTGGCCAAAAGTCCAATTAGTAAAACTAAATTGCGTTACAATATTAAATTAACCGGTCCTGACCATATGGCCATTTTTATAAGGCCTGTGGGTGATGGTAAAATAACAAACTGGTCCTTGCACTGGACTCCACTTCGTATGGGCTGGCAACCACCGTACTTTATATATTTCTCATATGGCATAAATGGTGATCCCCTTGAATTTTGGTTGGAGTTTGAAGCAAGTTTTCCCTAAAGAAATATTTTTCCAAAACTTTGGACTAATTTTTTTAATTTCTTTGTGTGCTTTTTTTTATAGAGAACATCTGGCGACTGGAGCACTCCTGCATTTGAAATCGGTCTTACTGGTCATTGGAATCATGATGAGAGTAAACAAACAAAAGATTTCACAAAGTTCTTGTCTAGTTTTCCTAATTATGCCGACCCTAAAGGTTGGCCAGCATCGTATGATACTTGGTATTATTAAATATGAAATATCGTGAATGCTTTTTTTTTAGATATTTCAAGGAAATACATTTTTTATTTAATATAAATAAACGAAATAAAGATTTATTTGTATTTTTATAATATGATTTTAGTTACATAAGCTAATGTTACACAAAAAAAAACACTTTATCTCTCTAATTTGTTTTGTATTTATTAATTAATTAATTAATTTTACTGGGCACATTTTTATACCCTTCATTTTATATAAACTTTCATTACTATTCTTTTAACTTTAGCTATTACAAATCTTCGGCCCTATGCTTCTTATAGGAGTAAAAGGAATAAATATATTACAAATCTGGCACTACTTTGTGCACGAAATGTGCTTGAGTAAAAAGTATAAACATTTTCTACGTATTAATAGATAAGTAGAGAAGCTATAAATAGAGAATATGCATGTGGTTTTGGCAGCCCAGAAAATTTTAAAAAGAGATAAATAAAAAATCTTAATTCACAATAATGCTTAATATCTTACTTCCATAAGCTATGAATCACTTTATATGTATGTATGTCTTCTAAATTGTTCGGCCTAAAAATAATTGCATCGATTTTGAAAATATTTTATAAATAGTCGTTATTGTCCAAGTGAAACAAAACTTTTTGTTGCAAACATTGATAACTGTAACTTTTAACGC
Source organism: Paykullia maculata (assembly GCA_003055125.1). Lineage (NCBI taxonomy): Eukaryota > Metazoa > Arthropoda > Insecta > Diptera > Rhinophoridae > Paykullia > Paykullia maculata. The sequence goes on from NDXZ01050430.1 coordinate 17,579, forward strand.
TTGTGTGGGTTAATTTATTATCGATTGGTATAGTTGGCTTAAAACAGGTGGGAAAAGGATACACACGGTTTTTATACGGTATTTGTTTTTAAGTTAAGAATGTTAAAAATTATATTAAAGGCATCTATCAAACGAAAACACAAATATCTATAAATTTTATGTACATTATTTTGTCATCAATAACAGCAAAAAAGCCTTGAAAAACCACTCTATAGATTTAATGCATCATAAACCACTATATAGATTTGATGCTACCTGAGTACAAAAATGGCCCAAATTTTAAATTCTATGGAGAAGTTTTTTTTTTTTAATTTTTAAGTAAAATTCAAGATTTTTTTAGACGAGACGTTTCTCCACATAATTTATGATAACTCAAAAAAGGGTAAGTCCGATATTATTAAAGTAAACTTAGGAAAATTTAAATTTACATAGCACTTAATCCGGTTATATATTGTGTTTCAATCGGCTCAATAGTTTCGGAGTTATAATAAAAAATTAAAGCAAACATTTATTTTTTACGTGAAAATACCAATTTTTTTTTGTTTTAAAAAAATAATAAAAAATCGAAAACGGCAAAAATTTTACAGATTTATTGCTTTATCGTAAAGCCACATGTAATAGCAACAAAATGAGATATCGGTCATAAAAATCGATTGACTATTTTTGAATTTATTCACAGCTAGTCATACCTAACAGAATACGGGTTACCTGCTGGTCTATTTAATTAACACTTCGTTATGACTATACTTTAAAAGCTGTCAAATGGATTAAAATCTTCTATAAAGGGATCCTTTAGCAGCAGTAAAAATTGTAGACTGATCTTTTAAAACAATATCTTTAAAAAAAATTTTCATTCTTATACACTATATACTTCAACTAGATATTGATAACTTCTCAACATGGTGTAGAATAAACTTAATGAAACTTAATGCTAAAAAATGTTAAAAAAATATGGTATTTTCGAGGTCCCTTCCAATCAATGGTTTGTCTGTTATAAATGACATGCCGTTGGAATAGGTTCAGACTTTTAACGATCTCGGTATTTTATTGGACAAACAATTAGATTTTCGAAATCATATATCAACAACAGTTAGTAAAGAAACTGCTATGTTTGGCTTTATCAAACGTTGGGCTTAGGAGTTTTCTGACCCTTATACAACAAAACAACTGTTCACATCACTGGTTAGACCTACCTTTCTACAATGTGCACTCTAATTATATTGAATCTGTTCAAAAACAGTTCCTTTTATTTTGCCTTCGTGGACTTGGATGGAATTATATTATTCAATTACCATCTTATAAAAGCCGTCTTGTGCTTAAAAAGCTTCCAACACTTCAAATTCGTAGAAAAATGCTCAATGGAACATTTTTGTTAATCCTAATTTCTGGAAACTTACATTTGGAATTCCCTATCGGAAAAATCAGCATAAATACACCTCAACGCTTATCAATTCCACATTGTCGAATACTTTTGCACCAATTATGCTAATTCGGATCAATTTCGCTGTGTTTGTGTTGAATTTAACCAGTTTTATTACGTTATTGATTTAATTCTATACTATTTTTCAAATTTTCTTTATTGTTATTTTAAAATAGTCTGTAAGGATTGTAATCCATAGACTTAATAAATAAATAAATAAATATGTGTATATGGTTAATACAAGGATTTTTGTTAGGTTAGTTAGGGAGTTCCTACGAAAGCTGTCAATTTTAGAAACTTTAATAGAATAAAACTAGTAAGAGCGCTATATTCGGCTATACCGAATCTTATATACCCTTCACTACGTTATCTATCTCTGTATATTAGTAAATTTTTTTTAAAATACACAAACATTTTTTTTGCTTTTTTTTTCCAATATAATCATTTTTGTGTTAAAAAAAAAACAAAAATCAAATAAAAAATTTTTTTTGCTTATATTTTGAAAAAAAATTATTTTTTTGCTTAAAAATTAAAAATTTTTTCCTTAAAAATTCCCCAAAAGACATGTCTTACACATATATATAATAATTTTTAAATAAAAAAAAAAAAAAAAACTTAAAAA
>NDXZ01050442.1:0-10328 GCA_003055125.1 Paykullia maculata
GATGTTGTACGGACGCGTTATTGGTATCAAACAATCAGAAACTAGACATGCCTTTTGAAAAATAAAAAAAAAAATTTCGAGATACATTTTTATTTTTATTTTCCGGAAATACACGTAGTGAAGGGTATAAAAGATTTGGCACCGCCAAATATAGCGCTCTTACTTGTTTTTTTGTATATTTTCTCTTCGTTAGTAAAATATTGTGCAGTTAAAGTTCGCAATAGAAGACAACAAAATTAACAGATTTTCTTTTGAAAAACTTTCTACGAAGTGATGCAAAATAATGCAAAAAAGCATATGAATTCAATGAAGTAAAGTAAAAGATGAAAAAATTCAATTATAGTTTATTACCTTTCTGGTATAAGTTCGTTGTGTAAATGTATGAATATGGGATAATAAGTTCTGGGAAGGAGTCTAAACCAAAAGCTTCGCAAGATGGCTGGCAAGTGTACTTGTGTGTGTTGTAGATAAGATAAATGTTTGTTTAACAAACAACCAACCCATTTATTCATACAGTTGTGGTTTTCGACGACAGCGACGATGCTGCTAAAGATGATAATGTTGTTCTATTTTTTACTGAAAATTAATATGCATGTATGTTGATGCTCATGTGTATGGGAAAATAACCCTAAGGTAGCATACGTTTATATTTTCTAGAGTTTTGCATAAATTTTATTATGGATAAACTTGTTCTATGTAGATTTATGATGTCTTAAGAAGCAGATTTAATTAAAATTAATGAGTAAATGGAGAATTGGTAAAGATTTTATGATGAAAAGCTTAAAAGAAATTTTGTTTAAAGTTATACTTATTAGCAAAATTTTTAATTGGAAAATATGGTTAAGCTAAGCAATGATCATTTTCATTGTTTGAAGGGAACCAAAGTTCTTTAGAAGCAGATGAGGCAAAAAACAATTTTTTTTATATATTCGATTAAGAGAAAACAAAAAGAAATCTTTATAAAAAGATAGAGAAAAAAAATGTTTGTTTAGGAAACATTTTTCAAAAATATTTCATCTTATTTATAAGCTTTTATAAAAAAATTTAATTAATAAAGAATTTAATTTTTATTTTGTCTCTTAAAAAATGTTCTCAATTGCAAAATTCATTCTTATTGTTTTTAACCATAAATTTCCTCATCGAAAGCAATTTTCATATATCAAACGCATAACAGTTTCGATGCAAAGAACTTAAGCGAAAAAAAATACATTCACATTTAAGAAAATTACTGACCTCAGACACTATAAATTGTCTTGTTACACAAATTTCTAAAAAGAAAATGAATAAAATAAACTTAAGTTATTGTTCTTGTACATTTTTCTATGAGTCTTAATGGCAGGAAGAGAGAGAGAAAAAACAAAACTACAAAACGAATAAAAATCTTATGGAATAAAAAAATAATAACAACCAACACTAGTAGAGCTGTTGCTGATGGTTATAGTTCTATGATAGCACTAACAGTTAAGGCACTTGTAGTAGACGTAGAGTAGCAGTTGTAGTGGAGGTAGTAGTAGTTGTAGGAGTATTTGACTTTTGTAATGGCTCGTTTAATTTTAACGCTCAATTTAAAATAATATATGCATACTAACGCAATTTTCAAAACAGCCAGAGACAAAAGGATGTGCAACTGCACATCTTTATTTGTTAGACTATATTATTAAATGTTAAAGTGTGTGTGTGTGTGTCTGTGAGCTTAGGATACTACTAAAACCAACAATACTTTATACTTTGTCATGTTAGCAGGATAATAAACTACAAGCAGAATTGACATTAAGGACTTAATATTTTTTTTTAAACTTTTTGTTTTATTTTATAATATTTTTTTTAATACTTAAAGAAAATATGATATTTTCACAAGGCATTAAATTAATATTTAAATATGCTTGTAAATACATATTGCAGTCGTTGTTGTTGTTATTTTTAAAGCATTCCATCTGAACCGTGTATAAAATTAAAGCAACATTTTCTCATCATTACGATGAGTAAAATAATGGCAGGTGTGTTAATTTAATGTTGAAAGTTTATTTAAGATTACATATCATACATATGAAGGCGTTTTGAGGTACGCTACAGTAAGTCAAGTTGATTAAAGGAAATTTTTTTTTATTAAAAATTTTACTTTAACTTTCTTTTTTAATAAAATATTTAAAAAATTTTCAACAATTTTTTTGGTTTACAAAATTTTAGTTAAAAATTATTATGCACCAAAATTTTTGAAAAAATCATTATTTTATTAATTTTTCTTAGTTAAAATAGATACTTTTTATACAAATATGTATTATAGGGCAAATTAAAAAAAAAAAAAAAAATTGCATTTAAATTAAAAAAAATATTAACATATTTTTTATACAATATTTTTAATTTAAATTATTTTAAAAAATGTTCTAATCTTGTTCAGTCAAGGGGTAGGGTATACAAAATGCTTTGTTGCTTTCATACAGCTTTCTATTACGTGCATATTAATCTTAAGAAATCTCAGTTAAACTCCCTTATAAAACAGAATTTCCTACACATTGTTGTTGTATAGAGTAGAAATAGTAATTCAAGAACATTATCAAACGTTTTTTTTATTATTTTTATTTTTCTTGCAAACCTTTCTCTTCCTATGAGGGCGTTTAAGATGTATAAGTGTCATATGATATTTTATTTTTTTTGAAAATAAAACCTTTAATAAAATTTTACCTGCTTTGACTACAAGAAAGAAATACACAATATATTTTATATATAACAAAAATTAAGTTGACAATATTTTTTCAAACACATTCTTTTACCTTCCTTGGTCTCTTAAGCGTCTGTCCATTAGTCTGTTCGTTTGTGGATTAAATTATCTTCTTGCCTCAACTGTTTTATTTGTTCGTTTATATGTCAAATTATTTTGAAGTGTTTAGACAGTTTGCAATTTTGATTTTTTTTTTATTAAATATGATATCTTTTTGAAAGGTTTTGTTAATTGTTGCTGCATTTCAGCACCCTTTGGCACATTTCTAAAGGATTTTTCTTTCAAGGGCGTTACACTTGTATTGAGGGAAATAAAAAAATGTTTGTTTTAAGGGAATTTCTTTTTTTTAATGCATATTAACGTTGATTTTTTTAAAGATATCGAATTATTTAATGTCAATCAATAACCGGAAATTTATATGAAGATTAAGATAGAGATTAAAAGTTTTTGATTTAAAAGCAGATGGATTTATTTAAAACGTTTAGCTGAGAAATTTGATGGCAACCGTTATGCAAGGGGAATTATTTTGTCACTAATTTTTTAAATCAAGGAAAATTTCTAGAAATTTCAAAATAAAAAAAATTAAATGTGTTTGTTTAAAAAAAAAGGATTTTATATTCTTGCTTTAATAAAATCTTACAAAAACTTTTTCTTACAATTTCAACGTACCATTCATTAAAGTATCTTTCTTTAACGAGATATTAAAGGCCTGCAAAATAGCACCAAAACTACTCACAAAACATTTGCTATCTCAACAGTTGGTATAAACAATAAAGAGAAAACGAAATAGACGAATATGGAGTAAAGGATATTATATAACAATGTTTGTAAAACATAACGCATGCTTGTGACCTTCAACTTCACATAATCTTTAAAACCAATATATAAAAAAAAAAACATTTAAACAACCGGTTATAATTGCAATAGATCATAATTAAAACCAATACAAAAACGTTTTTCCATAACTCATTCACCCCTTCCTAATATTTTGTTGTATTATTGTTGAGCATAGTAACCAGCCAAAAATGATGCTTCCTCGAAAGCAGCTTTGTAAGGCAGAGTGCAGTTGTGCAACGCTTCCACTTCTATGAACAATTGCATGATTTTTCTATGAGATTCCTTGCTTAGAGGCTCAGCTTTACAGCTCCTTAATGTTTTTTTTGAAAAAACTGCTGAATATATTCATTTTGCAGTAGGCATGCACTATTCACATTTAGCGCTTCCAAATTAAGATTATTTTCTGCTGGGTAATGTATATTTCTAAGTCATTGTCTGAAATTTGTATAGCATATGTTTTTAGTTTTGGCATATATATGAATGTGCTTGTGCATTACTTTAATCTTAGTTGATAAACATTATTTTAGCTTCAATTTTCATTGACCAAATTTAGTAAAATTATACAATTAATATTCAAAGAAATTCTTACATGTTTAACTTAACCACTTAGTTTTTCTCTATTACCCAAGCAGATAAAGTCACCCACCATCATATTTAGTTGGTATGAAATTCTAAAAGAAAAAAATCTAAAATCTCTTAAGATAAACCTTGAACACATTTTAGTGGTTAGTTAGTTTCTTGTGCTATTTTTTGTATCTATATAGGTATGTCGTTGGCATTACAGTTTTTTGTACAAAAGAACAACTTCTGTCTTTCTTGGCAAAGCAGAAACGAGGATAGAAAAACGAACGTAAACTTCTAAATCATATCTTGCGTAAAATTATAATTAAACATTTTTATAGATCCATAACCACAGACCATAATAAAATATAATAATAAAAACTGAAAAGAAAACGTATAGTAGTTAGAACTATAGTAGGTGTTAGGTAGGGGCACAAGTTGTTTGGGAACATATAATTGCAGCTTGTAGTTCGATTAAGATTTAAGAACATTTTTTTTCTATATTACAAAATTTTTTTATTAAATTAAATATTTGATTTTGTATAAACAACCAATTTTACATTTTTTTTAATTAGTTATTAAAATTATAATTTTAGCATTAAAAAAATATTTTGTGGATTTTGATAAGAAATTGTAAAAAAAAATAAAACTGACATGGTCATGTACATATGAAACAAACTTATAAATTTTCCTCATAAACTTAAAGCGGTGTTTTTTCCCTTCCGTTATAAAAAATAACAACAAAAACTTTACTTTTCATCCTACCTCATATACTTATTAGAATTATGCATATACATACATATTCAGTTTAAACTTCTTTTTTATGAAAAAATATAGAAATATATAAAAAGAAATCCAAGTATGGCAATGTTTGTAAGAAAAACTGTTAAGTTAGTTTTATTATATTCACATGCAAGTATTATTCATATTTTTTAGTTCCTTTTTTTCCAACCGTCTATATTTTCTAATATTCATAAGAAGATCATAAAAAATATTATTGTATTTTTACATGGTACAAACCTTGAAAAAAAGAAAAAACATCTCTTCAAGCATACTGTTCATCATTTTGGCACACATTCATTTAGAAAATTATAGAAAAAAAAATATAAAATATACTACATAGTATTGGCAAGAAATAAACTCATATGGATTTTTTCCTCTTAAGGTTGTTGTTGCAGTTGTTGCTGCTGTTATCATATAACAACTTATGCTCGAATTGTCATAAAATGTCAGACGCTAATTGACGTACATTTTCTACTACTACACTAGTTGAACATTATTCTGGCTCTAATGCTACCATAACTGGGTATTTAATAATACATACTTGGATTGGGTAGCAAAATTACCCTGCAGTTCTGATTCATTTTAATTACTTAGGACCAGCAAAGGAATTCTTCTATGACATTCTTTTATCAATGTTTTTTTTATAGAAAGAAACAAAATTGATCAATATTTTTATAGATAAGTTTTCCTTTTAAAGAATTAATTTTTATTGATTTTCAGAAAAATTTTTGTAGAAAATTTTATTTAATATATTTTTATTTATATATTTTCAAATATATTTTATATGTAAAATAGTTTTTAATTTTGTTTTTTTTTTGTGAAATAAAATTAGTTTTTTATTTTCTCTAGAATTTGAATTTAAAAAATTTATTTTTACTAATAAATTTTATAAAAAAAAGAGAAATATTTTTGCTAAATTTTTCGGAGATAATTTTTTCTGTTAACTTTCCTTGTTTCTTATTTTGAGAATTTTAGATTTGTTACGCTTTTATCAATTTTTTTCAGTTTTTTTGTATATTATTTAATTTTATTCTTCAAAATTATTTTAAAAAATAAATAAAAAAAATTTTTTCGTAACTAAATTTATTAACTTGTTTTTATTAAAATTGACCGGTTTTTCTGTTTTTTTTAACAAAAAAAGTTTTGTTAAAAATTTTTTTAAATATTTTTGTGAAAAATTGAAAATATTTTTTTTACCAAAATTTAAAAAAAAATTTCTTAAATATTTTTTGCTTTGTTGTTCTTTTTACAAAAGGTTTTCATTAACAATAAATTGCCTTTACTGTGTACCTAAACATTGTTAGTTATTTGCCTAAGCCTATTTGATTTTTGCATGTGAATGTGAAATTGTAATATGTATTTATCTATCTGTGTTAGTTTATGAGTTACTGACTACTTTTAGCACTTACCTCTTCATACATCTGTATTATTACTATTATTATTTAGTTGCAGTTAAGGCAGCAGCACTTGTTTGAGCTAACTTGAAAGTAATTTTTCTTTCTCTTGAATTCGGTTGCCTTCTTTATTTGGTTTTTGTGTGTTGCATCATGTTAACAAGGCAAAATGAATTCTTAACATGTTACCACCACCACTAACAACAAATTTTTAGAATCATATACATTAAGATTTCTTGTGAAATTTTTGCTGCTTTTTCTCCTGCACTGCTGTGTTGTTGTTGTTGTTACTCTCGTGATTAGTAACAGTGCAGTGCATTGCTGTGTATAGCAGTGCACTTTCAGTTGTTTAATAAATGTTCAACATGAAATTCTTCAATAAGTTGTTTTTGTAATCATTTATTTCGTATCATTCTGTTTTTTTTTTATTATTTATTTTAAAACTTTTTCTTCTATTTTTTATTAAGTTGTTTAAAAAAAAAAACTACTACAAGTGTAAGTTGCCTTGTACCATGAGCTTGACCTGATTTACATTGGATAAAATATAGTAAAAAAAAGTTAAAATATGTATAACTTAAAAATGATTTGCAACATGTTGTTAGTTTCTTTTTTTTTGCATATTAGTATTTGTTGCATATCAAATTAAATTATAAAAATTGCATCTGTTATCTATGTTCTGATTTGCTTAAATGTAGTTTATGAAAGAAATTAACTGAATTTATAGGATTTATTTTTTACATGGAGTTTTTCATTTTAGTTTTAATGTTAAATATCAGATTGAAGATTCTCGGTTTCAAGGCTATAAGAGGTTATACCATTTTTAGCCTTTTAACAGAATAATTTTCCTCGTTTTAATGGAAATAAGAAACTGCAAAATTTAGTAGTCGTCGGGGTGAGTATCTCTATCAAAATTTTAAATTATAAAAACAGTTAACATTTACAATTATTTTTATGACTTTTGCCTACAAATTAGGTCTTAATAACAAACTGTATTTAAAAGTTGTTCAAAATTTTAATAAATTACATTCAATTCGGTTTAATTATTTGGCTGGTGGACAATCCTAATGGGCAGATCTATCTTTGGGTGAAGTGGTGGACCCCCCTTAGGATCTATCACATGTCCCTTAACCTAACCTAATCCGTACTAATAATTTGGTCAAGAGGATGTTTTACATCACATTTAATGTTTTAAAATTATTAAAAAAATCTTTAAACAACCACAATAATTGTTGCTTTGTTTTTTTTATTTGAAGATACATTTTTTAATTACTTTTAGCATAAATCTCAAGTAAATTTTGCTGCCCTTAAGCAAAACTATAAATTTAAATAAACGTTTCATAAATTCAGCAACATTAAGACAGACACTCTTACGCATACAACATCCATGTTTCTTTACCATATACAAATTTATTAATTATTCTTTTTATATCCTTAACCCTGTTATTTAACAATTCCTGTTAAGGTAATGAATTAAATTGGCACCTTATAAATACTCTCACACTTAAACACATGCACAAGCACACATATGTATGTATAAGTGTAGTTACGCCAGCAAAATATCTTTTGGTTAACTATTAATTATTGCAGTTTTTGTTTCATGTTACTAATAAATACAAAGGCACACACACACATATACAGTTTTACAGCATTGTTTTTTTTTTGCAAGCGTTTTTAATATTCATACCAACTATGTAGTTCCTTTGCTCTTTACAGGCGACACACATCGTAAAAAACACCTGCTTTTAATTTTATGTAAAAGTTTGTTTAAATGTATGTATGTATGTGTGAGTGCAAGTGTTGGTCGGTTTATCTATGAGTTTACTTTTAATAAATATTCAAAAGTTTATGTGTTTTGCTTTTTTTTTTTTGTTGCAGTGGTAGCGGCAGCAACAGTGGAAGTTATAGTTTCGCAATAATAATATTCAGTCAGACCCTTTTTATTGCTGTTTTAGCCTCTGACTGGCGGATGACGGTGGAAATTGAATAAAATTGGCTAAACATTTGCCGGTGTATTGAGGTAGATTTACCTTTTGCATAGCTAACTAGGCCAATAGTCAGTTTAATAGTTTTAAAAAGCTTAACCTGACGGAGGTTATACAAAAGAAGAATAAATATAAAGTCATACAGTTAAAAAAAAAAAAAACAAAATTGCATTCTACATTAGTTGTTATAATAAAACTACATAAAACTGCTGCTTGTGTAAAATACTACTGCAGCACAGCGGCAATACTAACCCATTGCTATAAATGCAACTAATACAATGGCAAAATACAAAAGTGTTGGCAATTTCGAAGCTTTAAGAAATAAATGTATGATTTCATTCGAAATTGAATGACAATTTTCTTAAATAAAAATAGTTTTACAAACATGTTTTGTAATATAATAAACAAACAAAAAATTTAATTTTTAAAGTAGGTTTGATATATGAAGATCAAGTAAAAATGTTTTTGGATATAACTTTAAGAAATTTAGCTTAACAAAGTTTTAAACCTGTTGTCCTATTTTTTTTAAAGATGTCTTAAAATGGTTATATTTAAAGTACCAGACAACACTGGTTTCTACCAATAACATTAAGTTGGGGTCTCTCCTGTTTAATTTTGCTCCCTCATTCTCTTTTGCCTTTAGCCCAATGGTTATACCTAATCTGTTGGTTTTGTGTTCATTTCTGTACTTGGTCTCACTGCTAGCAGGACTTAATTTTATTGCAATGCATTTGTTACCATATTTCAATATGAGTGTATGTGTTTTTTTGTGTGTTGTAACTCTACCACTATAATATATTAGTTTGGTTGGTGCATGCAAAAGACTCGGTATAGGAGCAACATTGTTGTGGCTGCACCAGCAATACAGCAGCGCTATGGAATATGGTATTAAGAAATTGACAAACGGTATAATTATATGTTAGCAGCAATAACTAAACCGAAATAAATTTTTTTAATTAAACAAAAATATACATATAATTATTTATTTTTAATTGTGACATTGAATTTAAACGATATAAAAAGGGCAACATTTTTAAGCAAAATATTAAAGGCTTTAAAAGGGTTAAGTTTCAATTATTGGATGTGAAAAAATTTACTAAATTTTATTTAGATAGACAATTTAAAAAAAAAATATCTTCTAAAGGAAAAAATATTAAAAAATATTTTTTAGAAAAATAAATGTTATTAATAACTTTTCTATAAAACAAACTTTATTAATTAAAAAAAAATTATTTTATAGTTTAAGTAATTAAAAAAATTACTTCTTTAATTTTCTATAAATAAATATTCCTTGTATAGAATTTTTGTTTTAATTTTTCGGTAAATTATTTTGGTCACAGAAAAATTTTTTAAAGAATTTTTGGTAAATTGCTTTTAAGGCAATTTTTTGTTAAAAATTAAAAATTATTAAAAAAAATTATTTATAGTATTTTTTAAATTATTTTTAATTTAAACAACTTTACATCATTAATATCTTTCACATCATCTGTCAATAAGAAGTCATGTTATGTTGTTTTTTATTTATATTTTTTTGTTGTCGTACTGATGTGTGATGTTTTATTTGTTAAAACAAGTATTAATTTTACATTATTCCCATCATTATTTTTGTTGCCAAAGAGTAACAGAGGAGAGAAGGACTTAATACTTTTAATATTCAATTATCCTTTCTCTGATTTATCGTTGTAAAATATAAAAAAAAAAAAAATCTGGACACAACGATACAACACAAATCAATTAATTTCTACAAAAAAACTTGTTTTTAAGAATATCTTTAGTTCTCATTTCAATTTTAACTCAAAGTTTCTATTCTATGTAGGATTCTTTCTATACCCGACACACTTGTAAATGGTTTTTGCAAAAAAAAGGAGGGTCGCCCTTATTCCGGTAGAATGTTTCAATACTGCAGCAGTATATTATGTAAAATTTTGTATAAAACTAGTAAGAGCGGCTTTACCGAATCTTATATACTTTGTGTGTATATTAGTAAATTTTTTTCAAAATACACAAACATAATCATTTTTGTGTTAAAAAAAACAAAAAAAAAAAAATAAA
>NDXZ01050453.1:0-10198 GCA_003055125.1 Paykullia maculata
CTCATTAGGATTTGTAACAAAATGGAAATATGTATGTACATATTATTTTTCTTAAATATTAATGTAGATCATTAAAATTAATGGCAAATTTGGCCCTCATTTTGGTAGAGTTTTAATAAATTTAGTTTTTTTTTTGTTTTTTTTTTTATATAATTAACGTTATGATCTCATCACCTACTTACATACATAATTATCTAGTTTCTTATGTCTTTCTTTTTTCATTTGTTTCATACTTGGAGACCCAGTATTTTATTTTATAAGTTTTAATGTTTCACATTCTTAAGTTTTGCTTATTTCGTTTTTCCAATTCAGTTGTCTTTTTTTCATTTTTTTTTATTTTTTTTTATATAAATAAGATGTGGTTCCATCTTTGACCAGTTCTTAAAGATTCTGTTTGTCCGTCTATTCGTTCGTGTGTTGGTTATGTTTGTGTTTTTTGCCATTTAAAGCTTAAAAATATAAAAGACAAGCGAAGATACTATTTATTAAAAATGAAAGAAAACTAAACCTTTGCAAAGTTAGCAAAAAAAAAGGCAAACAAAAGGCAGAATGTGTGAAATAAATGTACTGTTTTGAAGAGTTAGTCAGTTTAAAAGCAAAATATTCGAATACTCTTTCAAACAAACATACTTGAACACAGTTTTAAAGTTAAATTTCTGGCTCAAATCAAAACAAAGAGGGACACAAAAACAGATTAACCACAAAATGAACCGGGAACCTTAATCGTTACTTCGTTTTTTTTTAGCCCACTATCGAATAATTATGACCATCATATGTTACCTTTTTCTATAACACAATTCAAATCTCATATTACCACTGATATTGTGACTTGCTATGAATTAATTATAATATAGATACATATGTATGTAGATTATTGACCAGGTATGTATATCCGATTGAGATGACAAAACATAAAAAATTTATTATTTTCGTTTAAATTGGACTATTATCTTTAATCGATCGTTAAACAAATTTTCAAACAAAAGGCTGTCTTAAAAAATAAATGTGTGAATACGTGTGTAACTTGCAGGAAATAGAAATTTAAAAGTATGTGACAAATAAGAATTGTATGAATATTTTAACATAAAACTTTGGCGTTATTAGGTAGCACTTTCATTAAAAACTCTTATAATTGTCTATTCGTTTTGTATATAGGAGGGTTAATGCTTCATAATGACTGAAGATACGATCAAAGTAAAGAAGAATAGAGGTAATTTTAAGTTTTTTTGTTGCTGTCATTATTTTTTTAATATGCCAAGTTTTAAAATAAACCACTGATCAGCGGTTCTCAGTTGGAGGTAAACATGAGTATGGTAGTTTACAATGTTCTTAAAGAATGTAAATAAATACAAAGACAAAATAAACAATGAAAAATCTTTAATAAAAACACGTACATCATCTACACATACAACTAGATTTATGTAAAATAGTTTGAGTATTTGCTGGTGTCACATTGTACGTTGCATGAATATAAAAGACTCATTGTCTTCATAAAACAGAAATTTGCTAACAGCAACAAAAATATTTTAAATCACCTCAGATAATGAAGGCTTGAAGTAGAGGTCACTGAAATTTGAAGCCATAAATAAAAAAGTGGAAAAAATGCACCCTACATTAACAAGTGGTAAAATTGCATTTTTTTAAACATATGTGTATGTACATACATACATACTGCTTTGTAAACATGTTTTAAGAAAGTTTTTTTAAAAATTTTAAAAAATTTGCATAAAATAAGTTTCTTTGGGCAAACTTTTTTGGAAGGCACAAATTCGTTAACAAAAAACTATTTTCATTTTCCTTGTAAATGAATCATTTTCAAATAAATCTGGGAAATTTCAAGAAACAATCAGGACAAACTCTTTTACAAGTATAATTGCACTATTAAATAGCGGTATCCGGGATTCTGGAATAGTATTCAAACGACTATTCTTTTTTTTATTGAAACATTCAAAGTAGAGCTCGTTGGTCAAATATAAAGAAAAAGAAAAAAGTCTTTCCTCCATATTTGAATAATTTAAGCTACTGGTAAATACTTAACTTCAATTATCAAAATTATATTAAAAGCGAATTACACATGTTTGCGATTTATATACCTTTTTGCTCAGAAACTAGTTACAGAGTAGAGAACGGGTGTAGGCTTTGTGGCAGATCTTGAAAATTATTTTCGAAGGCAATAACGCCAACTATATTTTATTATTACCGGAGCGGTGACTCTTTGTTTTAACGCAAAATTGTAAAATAAATATAATTTTTACAAACACTAATATATTACTTTATTGTTTTATGATAATGTTTAAATGATTCTAAAAGTTGAATAAGTGTTAATTTAGTTTTAAAAACACGGAAACATGATGACGTGTTCTGGTCATAAATTAGGAACCTGGTGTCATTTTAAAAATAAAAATTAAGTTTTTTTTTTTAAAGAATGAAGCTAGAAGTTAATAGATAAAAATGAAACGAAAATTTAAATACACATTACATATGTATGAACATAACTGCAACGATTAATATACATATCTAGATTTCAGTTTAAAAAGCTTTTTAATACCTAAAAGTATTGGATGCTAATACTCTCTTTAAAAAGAAACAATAAACGTAAAATTCCCACGTTCTCTTTTTATAGGCTTAAGAGTTATGTAACTAAATAGACAGATGAATAGTTCTAAATATCATTTTCAAACAGATACATACATACATAAGTACATACATATTTATGAATGTATGTATGTTTATTATGTGTACAATGTTAATAAAAATAATTCATCATACGTAAAACAGTAACTATTTACTAAGAACTTCGAGAACTTATTGTAGCTGTCGATCTGAGTAGTGTCCCTGAAGAGCCGTTTAAAGAAAATAATCAACTTACCTTCTTAGGCAAATGTGACGGCGAATATGGATTAGTTTCTAAAAAAATTTTTAATAATAATTGCTTATTGAATTTGACAAACTCATTAACGCTATATACAATTATTTATGTAAATAAGTTACTTTTTATATTACAAAAGTACAAATACGACGAATATCTAGACAAAAATATTGATTTTGTTTTTTGTAACTACAATATCAATTACGTGTGTACATTCAAAGATTTTATTAATGGATCGTATGTATCACATCATTTCTACTTATATCGATTCAAATTTGTGATCGTATTATTAAAAGAAAAACATTATGTGTAAATTAGATGCATCAATATACATACATATGCATGTGGAATATGTCTAGATGCAGCATTTGCCAAGACATAAATAGTTGTACAATTATTATCTCCCCCACGACTTTAGGTTGTAGTGAAATTAGTTTTAATGAGCTGTCATCGGTGACAATGTGGAATAAAACATGTTACAACTAAAAACACAACAACAACGACAATATATCAAATGCTGTAAACAAATAAAATAAAACTGCAAAAGTAGATACAACCAACACCTTATCACTCACTATACGAGTAAAGCGACCCATAGTTGGGAGTTTTTTTTTGTTGCTTCTTTTATTGCATGTTTGCTTGTGTTGAAGTTTAATTTTCATATACAGAATGCTGTTTGAGATCGATATAAGTAAACATTTTCGGCGGGAAATGCCACTCATTGTTAGTTGACGCAAAAAAAAATTTAACTATAAAAATGAAAATATTTTTTAACTAAGCTGCTGCACATGCAACATTGTCCGAGCATGACAAAGACAGGCAATAACTTAAAACCTGTATTAGTTTTTCTTTTAAGTTTCATTTTTACAATTGTTTTCTCAATTCTGCTTCAGATGCAATGCGGCAATCAAGTGAAAAACAGAAAACAAACCAAAAACATTTACAAAATAAAAAATAATAACAACAATAATAAAAATAAATAAATAAAACAATAACAAGATGTTGCTCTGGTTTGTTATTAAAGTGCTGACTGTGGCACTTTAGCAACACCGGTAAACAATAATAAATCAGCTTAGATGCAACTGCAACAACAATTTTTTTCTTGCCTTTAATGTGTTTGTTTGTTACCCCAGCATCCATTTATAGATGTTTACATGAATGGGTCGATGGGCGACTGGAAGTATGGTTGAATGTATCAGCAAATAGTAAATAGATTATGACGCTGCAATGAGTTTGAAAAAATTTTTCGTTTTTTTTAATGTTCATAGTCCCTAAATATTAAAGGTTTGTTTTGTAGCTGTAACAGTTGGTATTAAAAAGATCAAATCAAAAGAATTCTAATACTAAATAATACATAAACAAATTCCTGCACATACTCGTAAACATGAATACTTAGTGCGCTTAAGTTTTCTATTTCTACAAAAAATCATTTAAAGCGATATGTTTAATAAACCTTTAATTTCGATTTTATGCAATTTTAAATTTTTAATAAATAGTATTTATTGCATTCAACTACAGAATTTAAAACCTGAAAGAAAGAAAACAAAAAACTTAATATACAAATAATTTGTTTAAATAAGAAAGTTAACTCATAACACAGTTTTTCGAATAGTGTATTTCGAAGCCAATGGATCTGCTACGGATCCGTATGTTAAAGTATTATATTTGCTATCTCCAATTAATCAACAATATAATCAGTTTTATTTATTGTTAAATGTTTTTTTTTCAAACTCCTAGCAAAAGTTTAAAAAAATTTATCACACAAAGGTTTTAAGTAATTCAACTCAATTAGCGTTTTATTCACAATTTCCTGTACTAAAATATTCAACTTTTTTGTATTCATTAAAACATTATTAAAGTGAAGGGTTCATTCGGTTCGTAACCGCCGCAACAGTGAATCTTACTTGTTAAAGTTCACAATGACGAAATGCTGTCTTATTGTGTCTTAAAATTAAAATTAAAAAAAAAAAAAATTAAATGATTATTCAAAAAAATTAAGAAAGAAAAAATATTCAAACTGCAATAGTTTATTTATTGTACGAGTTTGGTTGTACATCGAAATAAAATTGTAACATTAAAGTAGATTTCATTTCATGATGCAGTTGCAGCAATTGTTTCATTGTTTTTATAAATGTACATCTGCACATACATACATATGTATGTACATACGTAGATTCTGTTTTGAAAACGTTACATTCGCATCTTACAGGTATGTAAGTAGTTGCGGTGCTGTACTGCGATGTATGAAGATGTATGTATGTTAACAAGTCTAAAGTACCTGAATATATTAACTTTTACACAATATAAAAATAATGAACGAACATACATATGTATGTGTGCGTCTCTGTGTGTGTATGTGTGATGGCGGAATGAATAAATAAATTTATGTTATCTAAATACAGATCAGATGATGCAAAAATTCGACAACGAAAATGAAAGTATGTACTTTTCCAACAACAGCCAAATGCAATTTACATATTTTCTCTGCAATTATTTTTTTTTTATTTTCCAAGATCTCTTATCAACTACAAAACTGTTTGAATTATCATATTTTCATTTAATCTTTCCATATTTTCATTTAATCCTTTTTTTTTAAGAAAAGTACATTCTAATATGTTCTTCTATGCTCTACAAATACTGTTTAAAAACTCTTAGATGATGTCAATAAGAATGAAATAAATAATTACTAAAAACTACTGTTAACTACTACGATGTTTTCAGAATATCATCAAACACAATGGTAAAAAAAATTAACAACAGTTTTTGCACGACTACTTTGTTTGGTATGTATGTGTTAACGCCTTTCTGACTTTTTTAGAATAAGTAATAGTGCTGAATTATTTTCATCACATTTTTGTGCATAGATAAAAAGAAGAAAAAAAAATATATAAATAAAATATCGGAAGAAATATATATCTACATATGTACATAACTATGTATGTATAAAGGTGAAGAAGTTTGTATTGATGTGCACTTTGAAGTAATATATCATTATCAATAGAAAATTCAAAAATATTCTCTAAAGGTGGACCCGTCTTTATTCCTGTTCCCTTTTCTATCCTAAGTGTTAACCCATAATTTTGAATTGATCTACAAACTACCAAAAACATGATAAATTTCGCCTTTAGTGAAATTTCCGATTTATAAATAAAATCTTTTCAGGTAACATTTACACAAAGCTTCGCCGCATTTTTTCTGCTGGTAATGTGCTTCGAAAATGACAACATTAGTGTCAAATTAATCTCTAAGTACATAGTTGTATTCATTAACATTTTTTTTGTTTTCTCCTTTTAAAGTCCATAGTTATCTGTCCCTTCTTAACACCATGATTTCAGATTTAGATTAGGTTGACCTCCATGGCCGTCCAATTATGGCAGTACCCTTCTAAATTATAAAACGGAAGTGTTCTTACGTCTTCCGCTAGTAAAACTATATCATCTGCATTAGTTTTTGGCAGACTTTGCAACATTGAAAAATGGAAAAATAAACCAAATATGTATTAAGTTAGATTCGCTTAGTTAATACTCAAAAAATGTTGTTGGTAGTATTAACGGCGCCAACAAGCAACGTTTTGTTGTAGATACGTGCATAACAAATAATTATGTATAATGTTGCTGGGTATTTACGAGCGACTGTAAATGAATGAATGACTAAACGAACGTGTGTGGTGCTGGTTGCTTCGCTGAATGCACCTTCATACACATGAACATCGTAATAAAGTGTTTGTTGCATTTAATATTCAATTATGTGAATAATGTGGGGGCGCTATGGTGTTTTCTGTTATTTTTTTAATTCATTTAATTCAATTTTATTTTGTATGAATTTGTTTTTGTTTTAATTTTTTGTCTTATGCTCTTTACCAACTTGTTGTATGTAACTGATGAACCTGTTTCATTGCAGGTATTTTATTGAAATTGTTTATTTTTTTATTTTTTTTTTATTTGTAGTTGTTGCGGAAGGTCGTTTATTGGCACCGACCAATTGTAAGAGTAGCGGTCGGTTGTAGGCAGGATTTCTGTATGCAGAGATTTAACAACTTTCTTCTTCTGTTGTGGCAATAATATTTTAAGTGTTTTTCTTTCTTTTTCATATATTAATTTTTACGACTAATTAAGTCCAGCAGCTACTGTAGTTAGTGTTCCATCTACAATTTGGTTACTTTGCCACAAAAACATTTAAAATTTTATTTTAAACATAAGCTTTGTTTTTGTTTCTTAAGTTGTTTAAAAGTACATATTGAGAAATATTTATGTGTCTGCACTAGACAATATTTATAAGATTTTTCGAAATCAGGCGTACACAATAAATATCTTGAAACTAAATTTATGTATGTAGTTATGTTAGTGTTTATGAAAACTATAAATTCCTTGTTAAATATAATACGATGTTACAAGTATAAAAATAACATTTATGTTAACAGAGATAAGTACATGTTGCAAGTCATACTACTTAACTCGTACACTTAAAGTTAAAACATCTATACATATACATATATGTATGTACATATGAATATGAATTTATATACAGACATACATCCGTACATCTAAATGTGTACCGAGTTTCTTGTACTACCAATGTAGGTTAAGATGTTTTACACAAATGTAAATTAACACTATTTTTACTCGTTTAAAATACTACTCTTTTCCTATTGTACAATTTTCATAAATTTCTTTTGTACATAAATACATACATATGCACATAGATATGTATATTTATATCTAAAGTACAAGAATAAGAAAAAATATTTCATATTCTTTTGTCTTTTTATAAATATTAAATATTTGAATCATCTCATTGTTAGACTTTTACTGATCGTAGGCTTTAGTGCACTTTTCACAGTTTAAAGTTATTAACACATGTAAAGGAAGTTTTCATCTTCTTTTTTGTTCATTTTAATGTTAATTTCACTTTTGTTTTTTATTACAATTTAAAAAGTCTATTTTTTATTATTATTATAATTTTTTTTGTTTAAAAAACGAATTTAATTCTTTAGGGTATTTCGAATTTTTCTATCTGTTATTATTAATTTTATGCTACGGTTTGTTTGAGTTGGAATGGATGTTTGACTTAATGTTTTAGCACCTTATAAATCTGTAGATGTTATCTATTGTCTAACCTTTTATGTTTACCACACATTAAATGTGTGATATTTTAACAAATGTTGAGGTTCATTAGTAAAGTATAAAATAATTTCTTTCTATGAACAATTTTGTGTTTCAACTGACCGTTGATTTTTTCTACGAAAGGGGAGTTTTTCATACGGGATGAAGTAAGAAGTTTTGCTACCATAAAATATTTTTAATAAAAACTTTTAAAATTTCCTTCGTCACATTTTTGTCATTTAAAAAAGACATCCCAACATTTTCCCATTTCAAAATATATTTTAAATAATATAATTCTCATTCATGGAAAATCTTGCTCTAAAAAGATTTTTATTTAATAATTAAAAAAAAAAATTACAATAAATTCTCTATTCCTGGAAAATTTTTTATAAATTTTTCTTCATAAAGATCGGTTCATTTGGAAATAACATTTACATACTGTATTTTGAATTGTAGCTCCCAAATGTATTTGAAAGAAAAGATTTTAAGTGTGTAGCAGTAGCTGAAAAAAGGTTTAACCAATTCATTTTAAGCTTTTAATAAAAATACGCAGTGGATAACAAAATGTGCAAAAATAAAATGGAAACCCGACAAAGTCATATTTAAGGCTAACAGAATTGCTTAAATTGGTCAGTATTTGCTTTATTTAATTTTAAAATATGAGGATACCTTAAGTATAAAAAAAAGAAAATATATTTTAAAAAAATTATACATTTGTACATGTTATAAATAATCCTTATTCGTGATACATCGTGTTAGTGTAAATGTGGAACTAAAGAATATCGGAGAAAAAAAATAAGAACCGAAAGATATATTCAACTTTTAAGTAACCCCGAAGAGTAACCCTAAGCAGTTATGTCTCTAACTTATGAGAGCCGCAGAAAAATACCACGACTAGAAAGCAAACAGAATCTAAAAATCCAGTTACATTTTTTTAATTTAAACATTAATATTTGCATTATATTTAGTTCTCGTTTTAATAATTAATAAGTATTTTAAAATTTGTTAAAAAAAATTTTTTTTTATTGCTTTAAATATTTCGTATTTTTAGGGTTATATTTTATTTCATCTGTTTAGCAGTTTATAAACAAAAAATATATATATTTTTTGGAAATAAGGAAAGTAAGGAAAGAAGTTTTATCTTGTTTCTCAATACCTTCCAGTTAAAGAGAATTTTACATATTTTCGAATTTCCGCAGGTTTGAAAATCGTGTTAAACCTTTGGTTTATAGAGCAAAGTTGCTTAGAATTCTTCGTAGAATCATTTCCCGCTACGATTTTTCATTTTTTTTTGACGTCCATACAAATCGACCTACAGTCAGTATGCCAGCTTAATAGACATAGAAAAATCTTTATAAGCACCTCACTTAATATCACGATATTTACGCGCTTTAAATATGTACGACTAAAATCCACCTGTCTATCTATTGTTGTTTTTATTATTAAATAAGACACAATCGGCTATTTTTTAAATCAAAAATTAAAATTATAAAACTTATTGGGCTGTACGTACGAATGAATGAGTGGTGCTTGACGTTTGTTATGCTTTAAGCTTTTCTTTCATGTATGTAATTATAGCACTGTATGTATGTACATGCATTCGAACTTACGTATTTTTGTGTGATAATACTACTGTTAAAATCATCAAATTGTTTACGATGATACAATATACACCAGAAAAAGTAACTGGTAGTTATCGCTTTTGTTATTGTGTAATAGAAATGTTAACACCGTAAAACATTTGGAGAAAAATTGATGGGACAGAAGAAACACAACATTTTAGTCATTAAAATTTTCACTAAATTTAAAAGCGTGCGTCAATTCGATGTGATACGAATTTTTTTGCTTTTGGTTTCTAAAGTAGGACTCAAATAGGTTTCAACGACATCCTTAACTTACTCAAAGCAATGCGGAAAAATCATAATAAAAAAAAAAACGACAAAACAATAGTAAACGGATTGGTTCTGTTGAAATTTATTGAACTATGTACATATGTATATACTATATGTATGTATGTATATAGAAGTAAAGGGTTGTTGTAGGGACGCAAATGAAATTTTTGCGGTTTTAATATACGCTTATGAATGAGTATCACAATAATTTTGGATTTAATTATATAAAATTTTTGTTATGCCATGGCAGACATAAACAGATCACGTATTTGTTATACATACATATATATGTAATTCATCTTTAAAACGTAATCATTTTACAAAAAAAAAAAAAA
>NDXZ01050476.1:0-11093 GCA_003055125.1 Paykullia maculata
AAGATCCGGTATAGCCGAATATAGCGCTCTTACTAGTTTTACCTAAGCTTAAACACAAAAATAGCCTACAAATAATGTGTAAAAAAATAAATTTGTTCCTTTCACTCCTCGAGGGAGCATAAGGCCAGGCGTGTAAGACATATCCTAAAGTTCCGAAAAATATTGTCCATAAAGATTATTTTACAATTCTGGGTGATATTAATTTGCAACACCCGAAAACAAAAACATACATATAAATTTTTATTGACCTCCGTGAGAAGGTAAACTTTGTATGGAAATAAAATTTTAAGCAGCAGAATATAGCGCTCTTACTTGTTTTCAATAAAAATAAGTATGTAAATTATTTTACAAAAAATGAATTAATTAAAAATAAAAATAATAAATAAGTTTTGTTTTTAATTATGACGTATGAAACATTGTTCGTGTGGGTGGACAGAGTAAAAATATTTATATATTGAAATGAAAAAAATTTATATTATTTTTTTTACCCTTAAAAAAAGGAATAAACACGACAATTAAACCTGTCATTTAATTTCTTAAATTACGCTTAGACGATCTAGCTTTGTCCGACACTGTCGATTGAAAAAACAATAGTGTTTGAAAAGTAAAAATATGTTTTGCATTAAAAAAAGTGGTTGAACACTAGTACTAGTACGATCAATACCTTTTAAGTAAAATTTTCTATTTTAAATTTAATGCAGTAAAGTGGACTTTAAGTCGATACTTTAAATTTTGTAAATCCAATGTAACTATGAAAAATGCTCAATGTAACATTTTTGTTAAACCTAATTTCTGGAAACTTATATTCGGAATTCGTTATCGGAAAAGTCAACATAAATACACCTCAACGCCGTTCAAGACATTACCATTACCTTATTGTTGAATACTTTCGCACCAATTATGCTAACTCGGATCCATTTCGCCGTGTTTGTGTTGAATTTAACCAGTTTTATCACGTCATTGATTTTAATAAGAGTTTGGATACTGTGAAGAGGGACATTCTTCTTTATTTTAACAATTAATCATTTTGTTTCTTGTTTAATTTTTGTTTTTGCCTATTAAAATTAATCATTTTCCATATTTAGTTTTTTACTATTTTTAAAATTTTTGTTATTGTTATTTTAAAATAGTCTGTAAGGATTGTAAACCATAGACTTAATAAATAAATAAATTAATTTAATGTATTTTTATTTATTTTAATTTTTAGATTGTTGATTTTATGTACAAGGTTCAATATCTCCTAAACAAAAAAAAAAATATATATTTAAGATTGGAGGCATAACAAGAATTAAAGAAATAAAATTTTAAATTTTAAATGACGCATTTTCCCTAATTTCAATTTAATTTGAATCTAACCTACTTTTAAGGATCTAAAAAAAAACTCATTATTTAAACAGATTACCCCTCAATACATTCGACTTTGAAAGTAAAACTTCAATTTAAAAAATTAATAAAGCAAACATTTCTTGTCAGTTGGTAAATTTCGTTCTCACTCACATAATTTGTAGAAGTAAATGAAAGACCCATTTTCTAATTTGTTAAAATTGTGAGTTAAATAGATAAGGTTTACATACA
The DNA here is from genome assembly GCA_003055125.1 of Paykullia maculata. Taxonomy (NCBI): domain Eukaryota; kingdom Metazoa; phylum Arthropoda; class Insecta; order Diptera; family Rhinophoridae; genus Paykullia; species Paykullia maculata. The sequence continues at coordinate 1,576 of NDXZ01050476.1, forward strand.
ACACCAGTAGTAAGTACCGATCAAAGAGTACATAACACTCGGCTAGTGTTGGACTTGATTTTTCAAGCCAAAACTAATAATATTAAAATTTATCTAAGAAAAAGTTCATCAATTTAAAAAAAAAATTACACTTCAATAATTTATAAGATTTTATAATAAAAAGGGAAAAAAATTGCATAACAGTTATGAAGCTTTTACAATGATTGTAGTGAATACTCCTATTTAAAGTAATAATAAAAAGTATAAATGTTACTAATTTCATAGATCCACCTTGAAATCTATCTTTCGTTTTATCCCAAATACCATTAAGGTCATTCTCTAATAAGCACCATTAAAACCAATTAAGAACTTAACTTTTCCTACAAAGTTGATATTTATTGCGCATTTAAAACATTAAGACCGCACATAAAACCTTAAAAAAATAATGTGCATTGTGGGAATCTTTAGCATTTTTTAATTCATACCACACGAAAAAGTAGTAAAAACCTAATAATAATTTCCACATAAGCAAGGTAACGTTTGTTCAAAATTTATTGACGATGCGTGACGCCCTTTCGTTTGTTCGTTGGTTAATGCAAACAAAAGTGTCAAAATGTTTTGAAAAAATCTGAGAAACGCCAACAAAAATAGTTTCAACCATCATAAAGTGTTACATAAATTAGCATAAACCGCGGCAAACAACAATAACAACAACAATAGGGGGCCAAAGTCAGTGGCGGTTTTATAAATAAGTACACATTTACACATGTACACATGTATATGTATGAAATAAAATTAATAAAAGAAAAAAACAACTAAATAATAATGATGAAATTATAAAACACTTGTAGATTAAATTTCATTACACTTTTATTTATTTATTTATTTTTTGTACCCTGTTTATTAAATGCAAACAAAACAAACATTTCAGTCAAATAAATAGTAAAAAAAAATATTAATATGGGTAAATGGGTTGTTGTCTTGACTAAGTAAAGTTTAAACAACAAACAAGACATTTCAAGGAATGGATTTTCCCTTTTTTTATTAATGCTAGAATTGGGTTGGTTTAAAACTGACTAGTCAATGGAACGATTCAATTGATTAAACCTAATAAACTAGTTAAATTTTTTACGCTTACTTAGTTAAACTTTCGAACTATGAATTTAATTGAAGTTAATGATAGTAATGTAATGCTCTCATGCGATTTATCAAAGAAAACAAAATAGTGTTAAAAATTGTTTTTTTTACTAATTTTTTAGTAAAAAATAGTTTTAATTTATTAGTTTTTAAAAGAGAGGTGGTGTTTTTCGCAAAGGTGAAAAACAATCTACCTGTCATCCACTTGGGGGTGACAAGTGATTCCTCTTTTCTGGTTTCATACCAAGTAGCCCCTGGTAATGTTGGTCAGATACCCATCTATTGATGGATACACCGAAGTGTCTCAAAAAGTAGGTGACAAGCAGCACACTAACAGCCACTGAAGCCCAGCTGTTTATCGACTAACTTGTCTTGAAGTTGTTGGCAGACCCAACACAAGGATCGGATGAGAGGCCCACTCAGTCACTTTGTACCTAAATACAAAATTATTACCGAAATCACAACAAGCAATACAACCAAAACAGACCCCCAGAATGACCCTTCCTCTTAAAAATGACACGAATAGGAACTTGGAACGTTCGCATACTTCTAGATACATCTAAACTGCTCCAAGTATGCAAAATAGTCTCCAATTCAACCTGCTACTTGTAGGACTGTGCGAAATCAATTAGCCAGAAGCAAAAGAATTTCATGCCTCCGAAAAACTTAATCGTCTATACTTCGGAAAACGACCGGGCTAGCCAATATCTAGTGACTCTTTGTTCCTAATAGAAACCACAGGACATAATATACATATGTATGTATATATTTTTTCAAATTAAAATTTTTTTAAATAACATTAAATTTACAAATTCTTTCAACCATTCAACAAACTATAAATAATAATAAACCACAATACGAAAAACAAATGAAATGCAACAAAGTTACATTAATTTAGTTTTTGTTTTTCATTTCATTTATTTAAATCCAATTCATGACAAACAATGCAACCTTTACTATAAAGACGAGTAAAAATAAAAGGCAAAAAGAAAGGACTAACTGATAGTCAAGCAGAAAGAGTTCACGATTAGCGATTGCCGCAAAAAAATATGTATGAACAAAAAATATAATAAAAATAAATAAATAAAATTCCTGCCTAAACCGCTTAAACAGACTTATTTAAATGTTCAATTTAAAGAGTTCGGTATCAAAACCACTACAACTCTAAAAACAAAATAACATTAAACATATAAACCTAACCTACCCAAACGTAAATTTATGTTGGCTTATTACCGACAAATAGAATGACGGTCGTGCAGACACTAACATAAGAGAGATAGCAATAGCATAGTAACTAATATAAAAACAGATGGAAAAAACGACCAGACAAAATTAATCTCAGTCCAACTGAACTCAACACCCGCTAACAAACATGTTATATTTACTCATACTAAAATATGATTAACTTGTTGCTGTTGCTGCTGCAGTTTAGTGAAATGGTAATCATTGTTTTCAACTGTTGTGCTTCTTAAAAACTTTAAATGCATTTGTACAAAGACCTCAGAGTTCTATGTGTATTATGATGGCATTTACTCGTATGATTTTTTTCGCTTTGCCAAAATTTGGTAGGAAGATTTGTATCTCTATTAAAAAAATGTAGTGAATTTTAGTAGTCGGAATGACAAAAAAATAATGAAATTAAAAAATTAGAGAAAAACTATCTACTGATATATCAGGTAATAAATAAGTCATTATCTAACAACTTCTAAGCAATGCAGACGATATGAAGTGTAGAAGTCATTAAGAAATATGTTATTGAGTAATAGAAAGTCATTACCAAGTTTTTGCTGGGAGTTTTTATAGATTCTCTTCAACAACAACAACGATAAATATTTTTTTATATAAATAATTATTCTGCAAAATTTACAAATTAAGGATTTTTGTGGGGTTTTTTGAAGCTAATTTGGAGATTTTTTGAAATAAAAATCGAAAATTAAAAATAAGACTACAAACGAGCTGGAAACCATGACAAGAATATTTTTTCTGACAAGCTTTGCAAAATGCGAAATTTTTAATAAGTTTCAATAAAACGACTAAATAATAAACAACATTATTGCTGTTAATAAAATTACTAACTCAATAGTTACACCAATAGAAATACTGTATCTAACCTTTGTATTTATCTACCAGCTCATTATTTCATTTACCTGTATATTTATATGCATAAATTTTTATTTTTTTAATATTGATTGTGCAAGTAATAAAATTATGCGACTTTTCTTAATGGTACAAATTCATGCGTTTTATACATTTTCATGCGACAATTAGCATAATTTGTTTAAAAATTAGAAAGTGCAACATTTTAACAACTTCATATGTATATCCATCCATATTAGAGAAGTAAGTATGTGGTGTGTGTTTGTTAATTATAATTAAATTGTTTATTTATGTATATGTATTTATATTTTTTTTTTTGTATTTTTTGTTTTGGTCGACTTGTCTTTGGATTTATGTTATCAGGAAGATGATAATAGCAGCTGATAAGGTGCCAACCAGTTTTTTGTATTTTTTTTGCCTTCAAACAATATGCGCAGTTATTTTTATTAATTTAATGACTTTATTTGTCTGCACTTGAAGGAAAGGATATAAAAGCCAATAAATCAATTGGTTTTAAATTATTTTGTTAAAAATAAAATTATGTAGTACTAAAAAAAAAACAGATATTAAATTGTAAATATATCTAATAAAAAATACATACACATTTAAATTATTAGTGGTACACTGGGACCTATTCTAGTAAACGTTGTTATATATATATGTGTTATATAAAAACTATAGAATATGTTATATAGGCTCTTGGAAAATATGGAAATATTTTTTGAAAATGTTTTATAACAATTGATAAGGTATTTATAAAAGAAAAAATTAATTTAATTTATTAAAAGTATAAGAATTTTTACGGATACTAGGAGGAAGTATCCGTAAAAATTCTTTAATAAACTATTTTTAAAGCTTATTTATGAGCATAATAATTTTTATATTTAACAAATAAGAGCGCTTTATTTCACTGTGTCAGATCTTATTTACCCTTCACCATGTGCGGCCCATTTGGGCTAAATGGTCAAAAAAGGACATATAATTTTTTTCAAATATATCTGTAGTTTATCTTAAGGCTGCAAAACAATAATTTTTTTTGTGTAAAAAAAAATTAGAAAAAACGCAGTCGACTTTTTTTTGCTTACATCTCCGCCGGTTATTGATGGATCTTGCCAGTTTTCAATACCGATTTTCTCGAAAGTATTTCCAAAAGTTTGATACCACATATAACCTATGGGAGCTACGAAAACTTGAATTCAACCAGCACACGGACAGACGGACATGGCTAAAACAACTTCCCTATCTATAATGATCTAGAATACATATATATACTTTATAGGGTCGGAAATGAATATTGTAGAAATTACAAACCCATATATACCCTTACCCCATGTGTGAAGTGTATAAAAAAATTCTGTTTGTTTCTTTTTTCTCTAGTTTATTTATTAAACAGAAAATTTTAATTCTAGTACTCAATCAGTTTCTTAAAGAGCGTTTTTGATTATGTGTTCGTTTTATAACTAACGAAATAATTTATAAATTGAAAAGAAATTAAAATTTGTATTATATTTTGTTTTTAGTTTTGGTGTACTAAAAATAGATAATAACAATAAATGGCGCTCAACAAATATAAAAAAGTAAATAATTTACATTTTTTAAAACAATGGATGCAGCAGCAACAGTTCCAAAAAAGTGCAAAAGAAAAAGAAGCTTGTAAACGGAACATAGGGAAAAAACATTTTGTGATTCCATAAGCCATAATTTAAAATATTTATCTACAGAAAACAAAATAATTTCTATTTGGCAGCGCATTTTCAAAATGTCTTAGCTTTTCATACAAACAAAAACAGCTGTTATACAGTTGGTTAAATAAATAATTTAACAGATATATAAAAAAAAAGTACTGCAGTAAATACACTTATTACTACGAGAAATTTACTTTATTGTCAATAAATTTATTGGACAAACTGTGAGTTATAACCTGATTTAAATAAACTTGTAGTGTGAATGGGCTGATTTTGCGTTTATGGTTTTAATGTTAAAGCCAGGTTTAACTTTCAATGTGAAAACACTATTACAATCGTTATAATCATTATCACCCCATAAAGTATATATATTTTGAATCTTTATTCGATTTCGCCATGTCTGTCTGTCCGCTTATCCGTCTGTACGTGTGTTGGTCTCAGAGAATATGATACCCATAATCTAAAAGAAACATATTTATGATTATCCGTAACTAAATTTATAGTTAAGACACGCATATAATGATTATTGCAACCATATATGAATATTGCAGCTATAATATATTTGTGTTAACTATATAACGATTGCAGTGATCATATAATACTAAAATTGTCTGTTATCAATCATAGTACCGTGACCATACTCAACCATGTTTTTTCTTTGCGTGTGAGAACTATGTAGTTTCGGTCATCGATCGTATCATATCGATCAATTCGGGTATGTTTACATACGTCTTGCCAATGTGTGTTAAAGCAACTTATTTATTGGAAACAAAACAATTTCGATCATGGGCTTTAGAACGATCCAAAATAAACTTTCGCATGCACGATGCTGATTTTATTCAAAGCTTTTTATTCTTTAACATAAATCGGAATTTTTGCGTATGACGTAACATTTAGCAAAACTAAAAAGGTATTTTATACTTATGAAAAGAAATTTCAAAATACTCGGCGTAAGTAAACTAAAACGAGAAAAACGGCCGAAATATATATGATCAAATGCCAAACTTTCTTAAATTTTTTGAAACTAAATAAACTGTACTGTACTTTTTTTAATTTCACTAAAATTGTAACGATTTTCAAATGTCAAAATTTTTTGGTTTAGATTTTTTTGTAAAAAAGTTAACTATTAAATACAATATTTAAAAAAATAACTATACATTTTTTCTTATTAATCCAGGTTGGGTAACGTGGTAATTTGCTACGCGCAAACTGTCAAGTTGAATCAGATGAACCCATTTTGACATGTAAATTCATTAATCTACAATAGTAGTGAAAAATATTAGATTTTCATCTAAATTCTGATTAGACTAGCCTAACAATTTGTACATAATATACATACATACATATGTATGTACACATATTTTAATTCTACATCAAATGTTGTCTAATAAAACCTTTTAAATATTTTATTTAAATTAAACCAGTATCTATAGAAAAAATAGTTAGAATAATTATGTTTATGGTAATTAAAAACTAGAACAGACGGAAATACAATTACAAGACTGAGTTGAAAAAAATTGCAATGAAACAACTGTATTTGTTTACAACAGACTGTGACATGACACTTAAATGACTGAAAGAGGGTGTCTTATGACAGTGTTGCCAAAAATAAAAATAAAAATATCTTAGAAAATGCTTAAACAATGGAAATATACATTTTCAAACAGTTAAAAAAATTCTTCAAAAATTGTAGATAGTTTTTTTCTTGTTAAGCAAGTTAAAACTATGCTGAATTTAGTATTAAATATGCTGGATTGGCAACACTGATTATGAATGCCAACAGCAAACATTCAAACCAAACACTTACATATATAACCAAATGCAAAATGCAATATTTAATAAAAGTTCTACTGACTAAACTAATAAACGACTAATTATTGCTGCTACTTTTTGCATCTACACACATACATACGAAGCATTAGCAAAAGCGAAAAAGTACCAACAGTATTCGAATAGATGTGGCATTAGAAAATTTCATTATAAATATCATATATGCAATTTTATTAAGCCGCTTTATTAAATTATATGTGAGTGCAAGAGTAAATGAAATAGTAAGTAGCTACTAATATGTTTGAATACACATGTATAAAGCTACTTACATATATATGGGCATTTCCATAAAGATGTCAACTACGACTGAAAAAATAAAAACCATCGCAACTTTTTTTTAAAATATGCCAAGAGGAAAAAACCATTCAAATTTTAGTATTTAGAGGTATTTATAGCTTATTATAATTTTTAAATGGCAAACGCAACAGTTTAAACTGATCATCTCTTTGATAAATTTTAGGAAATTGCAATAGAAAATAGTTATCTTTACACCAGCGGCTAAATTCAGGTATTTGTAACATTGCAATTATACTTTAAAATTAATGTTACAACAGAAATAGACAAGATCCATAAGAAAAAAGGCAATATAGAATCGATAGAGTTCGATTCGCGGTAGTTTTTATGGTTTACTTTGAATGCTATTCCGATGTCACGTACGATATGCAAAAACATTATTTTCTACGTCATTTAAATTTGACCGGCTGCAAGTATTTGCAAATAAAAGTTCAAAGCAAGATATTTGTCGCAAACAAATATTGATCGATTTTTTTTAATTTTTTTTTAATTTGATGTAATAGAAATTTTATAATCTTTTAAAGTTCGTCACGTACGATATTGTAAGTACTACAATTGCAATTAAATGCATCAGAGTTCACTTGATAATCATAAATATTTTATTAAGATGAGTAAAAAAAAGTCTATTTACATATTCTCCGATGGGAGTAGCGCTCAATTCAAAAACAAATTCAACAAAATTTAGCTGCCAATATTTAGAATGGAAGTTCTTTGCAACATCCCATGGTAAATGTGCAGTTGATGGTATAGGTGCTACTGTTAAAAGAAAGGTGTGGAAAATTGTGAAAACAAATGAATTAAGATGCTATTATCACCGAATAAATATTTTTTATTTGTTAAAAACTTTTTTTTAACGCAAATTTACAAAACATATATTTTATGTCACGTACGATATCAATTTTTTATCATTAAAAAATCATCTAAAAACTTTTATGTCATCTACGATATGCCCTTATTTCGCACGATATTTTAGGCGACAAGATTCTGAATGTGGTGGATTTTTTTTTTTTAATTGTAGTACCCTCTGAATGTAACATAACGACGAAATTATTTTTCAATTACCACTATTTTTGCAAAATCTGTACCACTCTGTAGGCGTACGATGACATGGAAATGCCCATATGTCATGAGTATATAGAAGTTTTTATATCATATTGGCTAAACAGGCAGACAGCAAATGGACAAAAGAATGTGTGACCGAACAGAAAAACGGATGGCATAATTAAATTGGCATGCGTTAAAATGTATGTAACAAATTAAAGCTTAAGTGTGTATAGTAGTTGATTACAAAGACAATAAGTCCTAAGTATATTTTTTTTTATTTACGTAATACTTAATAGAGATAAAAAAAGGACCACCAAGAAGTTCAATATGACAATTAAATTAGTTACTGTTCAAAGGTGCATACCTTAATATGGATCTAAATAGAAATGCAGGAAATTATCAAAGTAAAACACGACCATCTTAGTTAAAGAGCAGCTTGAAGAACAATACCCAATCCCTTTCACATTTCCCCAATTCACGCAATTCGTAAAACTTTAGTAGTAATTGGATTCGTCAACGCATTGTTTATTTCCAAAGTGTGTGTGATGTGATCCTGATTCAACAGTTAATAATGCAAATCTTTATTCTCATCATTATAAAGTTGTGTTAAGGTATTTTAAATGTACCATCACATTAGAGTGATATTTTTCTTAAATATCTTTTTTTTAATCTAGTATTTGTCGTACTACTCGTATAAAGTCAGATTTTGTCATTTCGAAAATTTGAAGCTATTAGAAAGAAAAGACAAAAAACTTTGTCGCGGAAAAGAACGGTCGTGGTACTTCAAACGTTTTTTTGTCTAATTTAGAACAATAAAAATTTACTATCGTAAATAATTTCATAAAAGAAATCGTAACCGAAAATATTTGTTAAATAAAAAGCAGAGCTCCGATTTGTCCTTTTTAGAAGATTAATTTCTTTAAAAGATGAACTAATTAATATCAGGCGGAAATTACACAGAAAAGTTTTAAAGACAATTTCTCTCAATTCAAATCGAAAATTAAGCAGATATAATCAAAAGCCCATAAGAAAAAAAGATGTATTTTCAACATTTTGTTGGAATACATACATAATCTTTATGACAGGATCATACGTAGGGTTGTATCGGTAATATTAACTTTACAATATTTCTACAACACTTGATTTTTGCAACACAAACTAACTTGTAATTAATCTGACGACATAAAAATAGAGGGCCTTATTTTAACTGAAAAAATTGGGATCTACCCAGCAAAAAAAAAATAGAAAATTTGTAAGCAATATATACTTATTATTGGCATACGAATGCGCTTCACAGTAAGCACACATTTATTGCCTTTACAAATGCAATAATGTAAGGCAGAAAATGGTAAACATTTTCAACGAGAGCAAAAATAAAGCTAAAGAAGCAACAAAAGCTTATGATTTCATTACATACCCTACAAGAAATGAATGACCGAAACTAATACAAAC